>JAODJW010000045.1:1874588-1904206 GCA_026777045.1 Hyperopisus bebe
TAAACCTACCAGTGAAATTATAGACTTCTCATTTATTTATTAATGGGTCAACTTAAGAATTCAGCTGGGGGTCAAATCATTATTTCCCTCACTGTATATTATAATTAAAAAAAAAAAAAACATGCACTGCACAGGTACCAAAGAGATGATGCTATTTACAGCCGACAGAGTCAGGGCATTCTGATTTAGAGAAGAACCTCATCATAGCAACGGGGCAGGGTAACACTGACACTCAAAAAATTCAATAGCCTCCCAATGATAACACTCTAAAGTGTAACAATATGGTCTCTATGGCAACACAGTTCTGGAACACTGCAATACGCCCTACATAATAAAACCATCAAATTACCCCTTCACATTAACACTGATGCCGTCACGTGATGTGCCCTCCACAGCAGTATTGGCACTGACCTAGAATTTTCAGGATGCCTAACAAGTGGTGATGAAAAATATGAAAAAAGGGGTCACAATGGTTGCACTAACTGTGCAAGACAAAACTGCTTTTGTCATTGTTTTTCCCCCAATCTAAGGATAAAAAGGCACAATACATAAGAAATAATCATGCAGTTACAGCCATAGTAATTAGTGGAGCTGCTTAATCACATCTGACTCTGGGTCATGCTCTGTCTCAAACAGGAGCAAGCTGGGAATTATTAATTCAAGATAACCAGAAACACCGCCGGCGTGATGAGATGACAGCTTTCACAAGAAAGAAAGGGTATCCTTGAACTCCAGGTCATAACCTTGAATGGAGAGTGACTGAATTACCACTCTGTTATTAATCGGCTACCTCATATTTCCAGAGGGGAAGGTCACTTAAGTGGCAAAAAAGTCACTTTCCAGATCATGGTTCGAAAAACAGATGCGAAATTCAAAGTAAAAAAAAAAACAAAATACAAATCTTAAGCTATGTGCAGCACATTATAAATACGTAACCTAATTCTCATTTAAAGAAAATCACATGTTGACTTTGCAACAAAAGAAAATGACAGTAACTCACAGTAAACACACATAAAACACAGCAAGCAGGGCATCATAAACTCGACCCCCCTAACACGGCGGGACCGTTTCGTTTAAAAACAGGGGGGAGTTATTGAGAGGAGTGTCAGTGCTGGAAACTATAATTCAATAAAACCATGGTGAAAAAACCTGCTCGGACTTACATACATACGGGGGCTGCCCAGAGTTACAAATAACTGTACGAAACGAATTACTAATATGGAAAGTAATTATCAAAGAACACGCCAAAGAAATAGAATATAAAGAAATGTCATATTTTCAAATTTAACCTCCATCTGAGTGCGCAACAATATAAAAAATAAGAGGTAAATATACTAGATGATGTCAAATGTTGAAATCATGCCTAGTTCCCATGTTGGTTGTGCCAGTTTAACATAAATATCTGCTACTTAACCGACCGGTTTGACAGACACCATCTGACAGGACGCTTGATGTGTGCAGGACATCTATTTCGTCCATGTTCTCCGCTGCAGTTTGTTAACAAATTAAAACCGTGTAATAACATATCGTGCACTATAAATACCTCGTATCAAAATAACATCTATATAAATATAATGAAGTTTACCAACTGAATGTCTGAGTGCCTGAAAATAGGACATATTCACGGAATAATCGCGGAAGGTAACAATCAATAATATATCATCCACCTCAGGTTATAAGATCAACTGTAACATAAGGAAGCTATAATATTGCAGCTGACAATATACGCTTCTCGACTAAACTGGCAGGTGACGATCGAGTCAGAGGACATTCCAGCTATCGGATCCCGGATACGGGCAATACTGATCATTTCCATTTTCAAAATTAATATTACGATTTCTTTAATAATAGTCATTACCCACCATCAATGTCACCGAGGGTAAATTCGTCCCCGAGTTCTGACAACGTGGGGTCCATATTTTCCATTGCCGAAATATACTCCCCACCGTCCATCCTCGTTTTCTTTCACTTTCCGGTTGCCACCGGAGAATTTTTAAAGGAAAAATGTGGAAGTCTGACGACAAGAAATTAACTCTTTTCTACGATTTGTCGAAATGTATAAAAAAAATAAAAGATCCCGTGCCCGGAGAAGGCGAGAATCTCTATTAGTAGGTCCATTTACAAATTAAAGGAAGCCATTTTGCTTTCCAGCTGCTACGTCATTTACAAACACACCAAATTCAGCCATATTCCTGATTGGTGAACTGTTGACTGTTGTTGCCCTAAGACCAGGGACCACCAACCAATCAAAGCGCGTTTTATGCCATGGTCTGATAGTACGTCACTGATCAGAAGCTTCCGTTTAATTTTACTTTGTCACGCCCAACCAAGGAGATCCCCGCCCTATTACAGAAGAAACACTTCATGTTCGCGGTCAAACTTTAACCACAGTTTGTGAAAATTTGCGGATATGTGTGATAGTTGACATTTGACGTTTTTTATTGTTATAATTTTAGTATCATAATCACTCTAACACTGACAGTGAAGTTTAAGGCGGGACCTTGCAAAAATGTTTATTTTTTTGTTCATAATACACAAATCACCACACATTAATGTATACATACATAAAACCATATTTCCACCACCATAGCTTCATAAAATAAGAAGAATATTATCAGAATAGTTTTATTATCAGAAAAAATTGTTTTGTTGTACTCGAAAGTTTGTTTTACTGAAGATGCAATCAAAAAAGCACAAATTGTTTATTGCATAAAACACATTTCCCAAAATTAGACTCCAATATTACATAGTAAAAAAATTCTTCATGTATTTAATTTAGAACCGTATTCCTGTAGTTCAATCAAGCAAAGTGGCAAAAATTTGAAATCACACAAATATGATTCTTATCATAATTATATATTAATGACATGGCTGTCATGCTTGAACTGCACCATTTTAGATGTTATATATCTCATAGAATGCAGCACTCATAAGTCTTTATAAAGAAAAACTCTGAAGCATATAACTCATGATGACACCCAAACTGATAGTAACTGATAGCACATGATATTTGATTTTCTGATCCAGTCTTTATTTTTTGTTCCAGGAGAACTCCCAAGACGTCTTCTCAACGGTGGGACCAGCCCTCTGCCTGACCTTCTCCTTAACAACCTTCACCACCAGCCCCCCGGCCACAGCGATCCCTGTAGCCACCTTTCCAATCTCTGTAGCCACAGATAAGATTCGATCGAAGCCCGTTGCCAGCCTTCCACCAGCCACCGCCATGTCGGCTCCCATTGGCCCCACCACTCCTACTGCCTGAGCCCCTTCTGCCACCGTTAGTGGTCCTGTCATTTCTACTGAGCAAACAGCCTGCGCTACAGTGGAGTTAGCCACCCCCACAGCACTCACGCCCTCAGCCGCCACAGGTGCTGTGGAGCTTACAGCTGTGCCACATGCCCCCAGGGCTGCCCCTGCTCCTAGAACCACACCCACACCAGCAGCCACTCCCACTGCCGTAGCTCCCATCACTCCGACCTGCCTCAGTGCCTCTACGGAGGCATCCAGTGGAGTTTCAGCATCAGCTCCCGCCAGAGCACCCACCGACCCTCCGAAAACCACCCCCATAGCTGACCCCACAGTCATGACGGCAGTGCCTGACGTAGCAGCTACCACTGTCCCAATTGCACCCCCCATGCCCACCGCCTGCCCAACCAAAGCGGCACCCGCAGCCACGGCTAGGGGAACTGCGGCCCCGCACACAGCGCCCACGACCACTCCTGTGGCAGCAGCAGCCACCAAGATCTTGATTTTATCCAGGACCTTAGCTGAATGGATGGCCTCATTCCTGAACCTCTGTACAGCAGAGTCTAGAGATACCATCTGGTTTTTAGGCCCTTTCCTCCTCTTCAACTGCCCCTGCCTTTCCTCTCCACTATCTGGAGTCACGGCTTTAAGGTCGTACTTCCTCCTTTTGGCCCCATCCATGAATAGCACCTCCATGGCCTTTGCTGCCTCTCGCTCATTCATCAGCCTTTCCTGCTCCTCCCTGATAATCGCTTCAGCTTCCCGAAAGATGTTTTTAGTGTAGCACCCGCCTCCGTTAACCTCCACCATCCTCTTCACCTTCTCCAGCAAGCCCCACACTTGCTCTCTGTCTTCAGGTTTCCTGTTGTTGAGGACATGGTATCTGCACCCACATCTCTCTAGAAGTGACTTGAGATCCTCTGGGGCAGTATCTCTCAGGTATTCTTCAATGTCCATCTCCTCCAGGTCATCCCCCCTTGTGAACACAATCATGCTGTGATTGAGGATTGCCTGCTCCCCGAAAATCTGCTCCACTTCGTTCACTGCCCTTGCCTCATCTTCTGTGTATCGGCCCAGCTGGATCACTATGAGGAATGCATGGGGTCCTGGAGCCATCTGCGCCACACACTTGGCAATTTCAGTCCGGATATGCTCCGCATCAAAACGGGTGTCTCCAAACCCTGGCATGTCCACCACTACAACCCTCTTCCTCCGCTGCCTCCCACCTCCACTTTCCTTTTCTTCCCCTTCACCGTATTCCAGGATGCCTTGTTCACAAGTCTGGGTCACGGAGCTGGCACTGAGTTTTGACAGGAAGTGCTTTTGACCAAGGATGGTGTTGCCAGAAGCACTCTTCCCTGACCCAGTTTTGCCAATCAAAACGAGTCTGAGCTCTGTCATTGTGGGCTCATCATTATCCGCAGTGTCAGTTCCTGTTTTGTTATCTTCCTGACTTAGTTCTCTTTCTTTTCTCCGTTCACCTGTAGGAATAGCAAATAAATGAGCCATAAAAACTAGATGTAATAAATAATACCCCCCCCCCCATTTGATCCCTTTGTCCCCAACCTCTACAATCTTTAGTCTCAATGTGATCAGTTTCAACTAATCTGCGTTTGCAACTGTTCTGTCATATGCCACCACTAAATGATGCAATTTGTCTCAGCTCATTTAAGTTCCAGATCATCACCTATACAATGTCCCTGGCAAGTCTGAAACAGTAACCCTAAAAGTATGTGAAGAATCTGTCTCCACAAGATCATGCGTCTTCTACAGCTACCCTTTCCTTCCTCTGCTGCCACCTAGCGCGGCTGCTTCAATTATGCGGCAATTTGTCTTAAAATAAAATCAGGTTTAGAGCTTCATCCATATAATGTTTTTGTTTAGTGGTAATAAGATCCATGAAATACTTATGACATTCACAAGGTCAACTGTCTTCAGTGATCATCCTTTATTTTGCGGTCACTATGGGATTTTGCTTCAATTTTGATGTGATTTGTCTCAAAACTTTATATGTTGCAAATCGCCACCTATACAGTACAATATGTCTGCAAAGGTTGTAAAGGATCCGTCAGATACTTTTTAAGTTAATGCGCTAGCAGCGGCCGAGGCAGACCAGTCCCTAAACTATATGCATCCCCCTTCCAGGGAATACAGTTCTTTGTGTTATATAATTTTTTTGTTATAAGCCACTATGAATAATTCTAAACAGATCAAAGAACACATCGATATTACTGCTTTAGTTACTCTTGCTGTCGATGACTCAAAGTTGGCATTGTGCCGCTTCAGAAGATGCTTGTTACAGCATTTGACAGCCACGCATACGGACGAAGTTCGCTGGTATCTTTCTAGTCCTCTAAAAATACCGACCAAGGTCGAACATCGAGAGCAATTGTTCACCAGAAATTTCTGCAAACATATGGGTACTTCTGTTCATCTACGGCAAAACAAAAAGTTTTTACTGTATTGTTGTGCTGTACTGTTTGACTCCAAACTATTGGGAAAGGCAGGTGCGAATATGCATAAACAGCAATCAGAATGCGGACTGGATAACTGGCTATATTAATAATCAGTCTATTATTTAGCAGCATTCGCTTTCGTTTACGTTTCGAAGTCGCTTATCAAACCGCACTAGCTAACCAGCTAAGCAGTGATCCTAAGAGTCAAAATTATACTCGCAGCCCTGACTCACCGTCTCTGTCAGACATTACTTTTAACGTGTAACCTTCCCCTGAAAGCAAAGCCTGCATATCCATTTTCCTTCCGGCGAAATGTTAATGGCGATCTGTCTGTCCCTGTACAAAGGGGTGTACCGGAAAGCTCCGAACGAAACCGAAACTTAAATTCGTACATAATAACCTTTGGCACCACCTAGTGGCTAATTTTGCCATTTTAAAACCTTTACACTGCTGTTAATTCAGATTTATTTTACATAACCAGGAATGATTCCACTTTAACAAATGGTTTTTGCATTACCATTTGTGATGCTAATTATATCTGGCATGTGAATTACACCAACTTGGCAGAGCTCAGAAATATTTTTAATTTTAAAAAATCTCATCACCAAGGGTTGCAAAGAAAATCGCAAATTGCATTTATTACTTTTGAATAGTAAAAAACTAGTGAAGGGCTTTAAGTGATTTTTTGAATAATGAAATACATTGACCTGTTATTTTTGCTGCCCACTATGAAAGGTGATGTTGCATAATAATTTTTTAATTCACAAAAACATTTATGAGCTCTGGAAGGTAAGTATTACCTTTTCGGTAATTTGTTGAAGTAAAATGGAACAAATCCTAAGCATGGCTAGAAACCTTCTGGTTATTAAAATGACTGTACAAAATGAATCCAATACAGGAATCAAAACAAAGATAGGACATGAGATGCTATTGCAGCTCACCATAAATTTGTCCTGATTTTTACAGTTTGGCCTTTTGGGATAAATGCTTTGAATTCAGCAACTGTCACAGACTGCAGTTTAAGATGGGATGACAGGCAGATTCATAATCAGTATCCTTAAACTCCACTCAGCTGACAGCATGAATATGACCAGCATCACGGTTCAGAGGGCATTTCAGTAAATAGCAAACTCATTCAATAATTTCAATGGCTGAAAAAATTGATCGTAAATCAAAAATAAGTACACAGACTAGAGTAAATTGTACGACTGTAGTTTATTATTCTATAAATACAATCCCAAATATTTTTTTTTGAATTTTGAAATGGAGTAAAAAAAAAAAATCTAAAATAAAAATCCACAAAAAGACATGAGCTCAACGTAACAGCTGTATGTTTGTAAGTCTGAAAATTTGACAAAAACAGCATAAAACCACTGTAGCTAAATTATGACGAAATGGGAGGGAGTTCAGCTCAGTCACGGACTCTTTAAGTAAGTGATCACCTGCGAAAGGAGGAAGCAAAAGGCTACAGGTTAAGTACTAAATGAAACGACCGAGGCTGAAAGGGAGCATAAATCACCTGCCGGTGCCTCTTCGCGCAGATGACCAGTAGGGGGCAGTGTTGTATAGTTTAACCACAAGCCGATTCTTCGTGGCAGCCCTACTCGGTTCAAACGCTAATTTTTTATCGGTGTGCAGCACGATGATTGTTTCTCCCCAGGCACAGGCTGAACCGTTGGTGATGTTTGTTCATACATATAACTCTAGATGATTAAAGATATAACTTTAATACTCATTATGCTATTTTTAAGCAGCCATTGTTGGGGACAGAATAAAAAAATACCAATATATATCCAGCAATTGTTCAGCTTTATATTCAAACAACTAACCCAAAGGGGAAAACAACTTAGTCACACGTATATAACTGTTACTTAAGACTAGAAATTTAACACATAACTCCTGAGGGGATGCTATTGAATCTCAATCTCACAGTTTCCTTTGCTGTGAATTGTTTTAAGGAAATTAATTACACTACAAAATTTCTTTGTTACCAAAAACAAATAAGTTTTAAATACTCTCCTAAATGTATGTAACCCCTCCATTTTTGCTACCAAAAATTGAAAATCCTAATTTCCATTTATTTTCATAAAATTACTGTTTATTCTGTTCCTCACACACACACACACACACACGCATACACATCTGTACCCCTCTGGCCCCAGTCACTCTAAAGATGCCCTCTGGTCACGTTCTTCCCCAGGGCCAGGGGGCGCTATAACTCAGTACGAGAGCGGGAGATGCGGGGCCCCTTCCTGATCTCTTTCCTCTTCTCCTCTTTGCGCCGCCGCTTCTCCTCCTCTCGTAGGATCTTCTGGAAGGCTTCAGCGGTGTGCAGCATCTTAGCAGCAGAATGCCGGCGAAGAACAGAAGGTTTATGTGACAGACATGGTGGGGTGGGGGGGGGGTTGACTAAGGGTATGCTAGGACTTTCCATGCGCCATAACTCACATCATCTCTCTCAGTACGGTAGGGGTTGATGAAGTCCGGCGACTTCTCTGTGATTCCCAGCTCCTGTGACATCTAAGGGGGGGGATGCGGAAAAATATAAAAAAAAAAAAAAAAAAGATGAACGTCGGAAAAAAACTAAGTACTGAATCATAAAGAACCAATTTTGGGAGAAGAACCTGTAAGACTCAGCCTCTACAAAGAGCCGAGTATTATTTCATTATTCTTATTTTCTTCCACATCTTAAAATGACTGACTAACAGAAAAGGCTCAGTTTTCTTGTCTTCTCAAGCATCCGGCACTCTTTCGGTCTTACCAGTGTGAGGACGTGCTGGTGTGCTCCCCCAGCAAAGACGCCCGTGAGGTTGCAGAAATGCAGGCCCCAGCGCACCAGGCCCTCCCAGTCGGCGTTGCGGTCATAATAGTGATGAACGATGCGGGGAAAGCGCAGAGCCACGTCGCCGAAGAAGGCCGTGTTCTCCAGCACGTGGGAGTATGCTGAGGATGTGTGTGCGTGTATACAGACACACACAGAGACACACGCACACGTTCATGCCAAACATCAGTGTCAATCGAAAATCATAGAGAGAGAGAGGGGGAGAGAGAGAGAGAGTGAGAGAGAGCCTTTATATAGCAAGCAGACTTAAAGACTAAAGCCCACGGGAGTGGGCATTGCTGTTGTACTCCAGGAATAATTTAGATCAGTTGCTGCAATACGATATCAAGTATAAAAAGGCAAAACCTGTAAGTAACTTCAGGTAAAAACATCAACTGAGCAGCTAAATGTAAAGTAAATAATGTAAGTGAGTCACAGGCAACGAAGGACACTGATATAAACACAGAGGAGAGAGAGAGAGGGATGGGGGGAGGAGATGAAACAGATTGAGGGAGGAGAAGAAACAAAGTGAGGAGGGGCCTGTGATGCAGAGTACCAGGAGGCTGACCTTCCTTGATCTTGTCATCCATTGGAAAGGGGTCATCAGGCTGCATGTTAGCAGCAGTGAGTATCGCCCTGGAATCTTCCAGCACCTTGAGAAAGACACACAGCCATATGTCAGACACTCCGATGCCCTTCACTCACCTGCTGCCCTTCACTCACCTGCTGCCCTTCACTCACCTGCTGCCCTTCACTCACCTGCTGCCCTTCACTCACCTGGAGGTCATAATTTTTTTTTGGACAAGAGAAAAAAACTCCAAGCTCAGGGAAAAACTCAGCTCCGCTACATGAACGCTGGATTGTCATTATGGGCTGTATGCTGTGCTTATTGAGCAATGCTATGACATAATGATTTTGGGTGATGAATCGCTTACACGCTCCAGCGTGTTACAGGAAGGCAAGGAAACAAAATTAGTCACTTTAACTTGATGAAATTTATTTGCCCTCCAGAAGGAATACAAGTAACTAACAATTAAAACTGATTTGAGTGCCATTTGGGTTCTTGAGTGAGTTTATAACTAATTTTTATTACCGTTTCCATAGATCACTTGAAAATAGCCCAGTGAGGCTCATGATGATGTTGTCATTTTATCAAATAAACAAAAAACAAACAATAATAAAAAACACATGCATGCATATATAATTCCTTTCTTTTTTTTTAACAAAAACATTTTTCTGAGTCTTGTCTTTGCAACCATGCCCTCCTCAAAAGCTTGAAAAGGTCAGAAATCTCAGGAAGACTGTCAGCGGCCCAATTAAGCCTAATTAATGTCTCAGACATCCCAGAGGTGCTGTCCACACACCCAGACACTACAGTGTCCAACACCGTACCTTGAACAGCCCCTTCAACATGATGTCGATGATCTTGTACTGCTGGTTGATGTCGTTGAGCTCCACCAGGTTCTTCAGAGCGTTCAGCTGGTCTTTCCTCTTTGTCTCAAACAAACGCTTGTCTAGAGAAGCAGCTAAGGACTAAGCAATACAGGTCACACATGTTGCCATGAGCCCACAGACCAGCAACACGCAGATCAGCAAAAACCCGACAGACAGCAACACGCATGCACGCGCACACGCACACGCACACACACTCTCATCTCAGGATTAAGGCAGCCGTTGGATACAGATCTCCAGGTTGGCATCGTGTCTGTGCCTTGGTGCTTCAGGCTCAGCTGCAGAGGAGGGGAGGGCCGGCCCAGACAGGACCAATAAGGCAACACACAGGAACAGCATGGCCTGCTGGGATACATGGTGGAGAGGTCAAAGGGCAGGCTCCCCTGTGTTATTTATTGGGGAGCATCGACATTCTCATCAATCACCTTTAAATCCTTTACAACAGTGTGTCCCAATCCGGTTCTCGGGGACCCACAGACAGTCCTCTGCAGTGTCCGGTAGGGAACTTGGAGGGAGCAAAAACATGGTCTGCCGGTCCCCAAGGATTGGATTTAGATACACTGCATTACGACGCATAAAAAAGAAGAGACTGGTAGCAGTTATGCACCTACAGGGCAGGTTAAAAAGAACTTACTACATTGGCAAAGTAATTTACTTGAAGTGCTTCTTAGTTCTTTGAAAGCACATTTCCAAAAGTTTTACCAATACATCCTGGAATAACATATTGATGAATTAAACCACTCCGCCCCTCCCTGCCTATTACTCTGTCACTAGAACACAGTGAAACATTAACCTTTTCCCCTGAAGGCTTAGCCCTTCTAGCAGAGTGCTTCCACTCCCCCCCCCAGCCTCCACACACACCTCCTTGCCTAAATTGGGTGCCGGGCCGTCTGCCCAGCCATTCCTACAGCCTCTGGTTGCATTTAACGTCTCTCATCACAGAGAACTGACTGCATAATTAAATGAATAATGACAAAAGCCACGGCAACAGCACAAATGATTCTACCATTAAGAAATATGTAATAGACTATTTTTTTAGTACCTATTATAAAAAGGTGTGCCAAAGAGCATAAAAGCCACTGCCAAAGCCCTCAGCGGATGTATTATTTAGGAGACACTCGAGGGACAGGGACAAGACAGGGAGGATTGGGGGGGTGGGGAGGGCAGACAGGGAGAGGCCCTGGGAAGGATTGACAGACTTCCTGTTTAATATTTAATCTCCTGTAGATGAGAGACGCCAACTTGATGTCAATACACAAAAGAGAGAGACAGAGATCTGGGTCATAGTTTAACAGGTGCCAAAAGAGATTTATCTTATAACGTGAAGCAATGATGAAACAAAGAGCTAAACCAGTTCTACTGGCGTCATTTTCACAAGCGACTGCACCACCAGTTTGCACTTTGTGTCGAGATTCTGACGGGATCCACGACTGACAGGAGGGTCTCTGATCTGGATGTTGTGTCGCCTCACAAGCACTATTACCATCCTTATCATAAATGTCTAGGCCACCATATTCATGTTGGTGAAAATGGGTTTGGCACAGCAGCCCTGCCGCCTCTCTTTTCCTTTCTATGCATGTGGTGGTTTCCACCTACATTCTAAGAACATGCAGTCCAGCTAAGCTTATGTGCACATTTGCTTGCAAGTACTTTGGGAAGGACTGACACTTAGACATTTCCCATACTGTCTTTGACAGCCCGTGGCTCACTACAACAGGGACTGTATACTTAGCTACAGAAAACGAATGAATGAATGAATGAATGAATGAATGAATGAATGGCTATTAGTGAATCATGGGTGGAAAAAAAATCAATAAGCTTAAGCTTAAAAAATAAGACACCAATAACACGGGGTTGAACAAACTTAACTGAATCCTTAATTGTTAACCTAGTTTATGAAAAGCGTAAGACTGTAATTCAGTGAGTGGATGTACAATACACACTTAAGAAATATTTCCAGTTCACAAACGTTAGCAATTGTTGAGTTATTACGGCAGTAACAGGCTGTCCATCAGTGCCGATACAGCCGAAGCAGCGAGATTACGACCAGCCGGGCATGCTTTCACTGTGTCACATCTCGTCGCAATCAGTAAGTGTACTGGATAATTTATCAGCGTTAGCTACCACAGACCCTCTAAACACTACGTATGTTTGATTTACTGGCTCGTTAAACCCCAAATCCGCACGATACTGAGCATTTTAACACTCCATATGACGCCAACGTGGAGCACACTGTTGAGGAACCGCATGTGGTTCCTCTCTCGTGATGTGGGAGAGAACATCTGTACTCCTAAGGAAAGTAGCTAGCTGTGCAACCCTGAAATCCAGCGCTCCAGTGCTGGAGGACGTGGGCTTCATGTAAATGATATACTTACAGTTAAAGTCCAGTCTGTGTTGTTCAACCGACAGGACATGCAATTCTACTTTTGCTCAAAAGCAATGGCTTCAATGATCTCGTTGCATAGATTTGCATAGACAGGTCAGGGCAACCAGCCGTCCTTCTCTTCGTAAATTCAGTGCATCTGTAACCCTTTGTTAGTTTTCTCCAAAACATCTCCATTTCGAAATCATGCCATTCAATTTCACACTTGCCAGGATTATTACTTTACAACCACTCGGCTTCTGGTATCGGAAAGAACTGGAAATACAGCCACCTTAAAACCCGCCACATATCATTCAAGCGTAGGCACAGTATTGAACTATATATAATCTGGCTAACTAGTCAGCTTCAAGTTGAATCGACGAAGTCAAGCAACATCTCAACAGAGAATCTGTAGCCAAGACAAACCGGCCAGCTGTACAGTTCACTCACCTTTAAAAATACAAACGACCGGAATAATAAATTAAATCTGTAAATAAAGCCAGTTAACTCCAACGCCTTTGTGAAAAATAAACGCGCATCCGTAGGTTAATTTTCATCCATACTTCAAACGATCATTTGCGTACAGGGATTGCTTCCTCCACTCAGCCAGCGCCACGATCGCACCGGCTGCCTTTGGCGAATGACAGATACCGATTTTTAAAAATGATGTAGTTTCCAGACGGAAGATTTTGAACGACACACAATAAGCAAAGTATTGGTGCGCACTGAGCCCTCCCAGCGTAATAGGTTCCCCGTTCCGCTGCCTTTGTCAGTCAAACTGGTAGTTTCGGAATATCAGGAATTTATCTTCGCATTACAAAATGACTTTATTGAATCAACTCATAAGAACACAATTAAATGGATAAAGTCTCGAACTACCAGAAATGCATTTTAAAGTAATTTAATCGACAGGCGGTATTTTGAAACCTCGTATAGATTACTGTAACAGGAGAACATTTTCAGGCATCGAGTGAGGGCAATCACAACCTTTAACTGCCAAGAATAATACAGCGCATCAGTCGTGTCAGAAACAGTACGTGACCATGCATTAGCCACATGAATTAGTGTGCATATGTTCCCACGGCGAAGTCGCACCAGCAGAGAGAAAGCAGTCCGGCACGTCTACCAGGCAGAAGGTCAAGGAGAAGGCGGTTATTTAAGCAGCACCGTGAGGCTGTCTCAGCCTACCAATGAGATGTATGTGCTTGGGGTGAAGGGATAGACATGAAGTATTGAGAAACAAGCTGAAGTGTGGTATCCTTACAAAGCAAAGGTTTAAGTGACCATCTAGGTACAGAATGTAAGATGGCATTATGCTTTACTACAGCACGGAAAGGCAACAAACTTGTAGGTAATATGGCACGTGTAGGAGTACTAGTTCAAATCCCAGCAGGGATACATAAATTAATGAAATACTATATACACCCAGCAGAAAAGGCTGCAAGCTATTATAACAGCTTTCATTCAAGGTGGCTAAACGGATAAGCCAGACCACGGTATGTTACAGAATGTTGCATTGCATACAGGGTGCAACTGAGCAGTGAATGGATACAGGATGCGGTCCTGCTGGACCTCAGGTGGAGGGGCCGAGCTCAGCGAGTCCAGCAGGGTCTGCACCCTCTGCGCATACTCCCCGGACAGACAGCAGGAGGCGCCCGCCTGCAGCTAAATATGGAGACAGGTAGAGACAGTCTGGCAGATGAGGTTGCGTATTTGCTTGGATTACAGCTATTGACTTTATCCGTAGAGCAAGATTTCTGACCAGAATATTTCAGGTCAGGCATCTAGGGCAGTGTTTCCCAGTCCAGTCTTCGGGGACACAGAGTCGATCCATGTTTTCGCTCCCTCCCAGCTTCCAACCGGACAATCCACATTTTTGCTCCTGAGGAGGAGCAAAAACGTGGACTGCTGTGGGTCCCCGAGAACCAGATTGGGAAACAATGATCTAGGATAGACGGAACTCAGACATTTGGATGTGCAACCTCTAACTGACAAAAAACATGGTCTTCATCTAGTAGACCAGCCGCTGCTGAAGGTGCAGCCAGCTCCAGTTAGGAGCTCGGACATATTACACACACCCACCATTTATCTCCCCACTTACTATTATTAAAGTAATTTTGTTAGAAGCATTTACTGTATGATGTCCATGTGCAGCCCCTCGGTGACTTTATGCCAGTGCGGCTGTCTATGAGAGTGCTTCCAAGATGCATCTTCTTGACTGAGATGTGAAAAAGGATTCGATTTTCCTTTCATCGTAGACAAGGAAAAGTCACCTGTCACTCACCTGCCAATCACCACCCCGCAATAACTATTCCCACCACGAGGGCCGTGAAATGTCACCTCGCCGGAAAGTGAGCTCCTGCGGGTTTGGCATTCTCCCCACAAATCGCCCGCTTTCTCCGCCAGCTCTGTTCCTGCAGTTTTCTAAATTGGGTGCATGTCGACCCTGACGCAGCACAGCTGTGCCTAATTAAAAATAAATGCGCTGTGTTCTCCGTCTTGCCAGGGCGCGCGCACGGTTGCTAATTCTTGCCCGCTGATCAAGGGATCGATGATCAAAGTGCTCAGCTAGGAGGCGATTTGTTGTTTCTGCCAGGACAAGGGCACTGAAGAACAGCCATGCGAGACCAGGCAGCTGCAGCTCTGCCTGGATGTGGTCAAGGGGGAAGCTTTGCTCTCAGAGCCCCTGGGCAACCTAAGGGTGGAGCCAGGTCTACCTGTGCGTGCGTGTATGTCTGTCAGGGGTCATACTTGTATTTTTCGGGGGTGTACCTGTGTGAGAAGCCGTTTCAGGACCTCTGCTGTCCTGCCTTCCAGCTCCTTCACTCCCCTCCTTTCTGCCACACTGACCAGTTGGGCCAGCCCCATCTCTCCTAACGCGCTCTCCCCGCCCAGGTGCACCATCTGTGAGCAGCAGCCTCAGCGTCACGGCGGCACCCCGGACTGTTTTACCATCCTCTCCAGGGAGGTGGCCTGGCTTTCGGGGACTGTGCCAGGGTGGCGTCAGCCTCCGTATCCATACACAAGAAGCAGGGTGAACCACAGCCCCTCCCCGCCAAAGCAGAGGGGTGAATCGATGTATCAATAATGCATCACAAGCCCCTATCTGGCAAAACAGTTCAAAGAAAGTAAGCGCAAGAAGGGGATGTCTCACCAGGGACAGCAGGGCCAAGATGGCTGGGTGAAAGAGGTAGCTCCCCTCAGAGGCGAGCACAGAAAAGAGCAGGAAGCGGTTCCATGGTTGATATACTGTGTGCAGGGCTATGGACACAGGGAGAGGGGTCAAGGTGGTAGCAGGGATTTGAAGTTGCTGCAATGGCCGCCACCTGACGGATGCTGCCCCCTACCTATGGTGGGGCTCCTCCTGTGTAGGAACCCCAGCAGAGATGCCAAGCAGCTCGCTGAGATGCTCAACAGGAACTCCTGCTTCTGATAGGGAGAGGAGTGAAGACAGGGAGGAGGAGCATGTGTGTGTCAGTTTGGGGGGGGGCAGGGCTAAATAACATACTGCTTACAGCACAGTTTCCCTATCTGGTCCTACAGTCAGTCCAGGTTTTCGCTTCCTCCCAGCTCCCGGTAGGGAGCAAAATTGTGGACTGTCTGCCAGGGAGCTGGGAGGGAGCAAAAACACAGACCGACTGGCTTTCAGAACCACAGTTGAACATTTTTAAGTAGGTCAGACGGAAGAGAGAATGACTACTAGGAATGTAATCCTGCAAGGGGGATGGTTACATCATGGACAGAATGGGAGAGAGAGAGGCCACCCTGAGGCCGCAGGGCAAGCCGGCGCCACCTGGAGAATGGGGGGTACATGGAGCTGCCATTTGTATATCTCAGTTCCTGGCCCCCACAATCCAGCCCTTCCACCAAGCTCACCTGCAGCAGCAGCCCTTGCAGTGCGGTAAGCAGGCAGCGTGCCCGGTGGGAGCCCAGCGGCTGCAGCGTGGCCTCCGTCTCCAGCAGGGGGCGGCAGTCGAAAGTTTCAGCCGTCAGGAGGAGCAGAGGAGACTGAAGGTCCAGGTCCAAGAGTGTCTGAAGCAGTCGGACAGAACAGGCTGTGGGGGGGGGGGGGTAAAGGTGGGCGGAATGAAGTAGACAGAGAAGCACTGAGCATGATCCAAGGCTCTTGAACATTCTCATGTAAACTAAGAAACGAAAGTTTAACTAGATGCTGTCGGACCAGAAATATATTGCCCGGATGGCCCGGTCACCCACACCTAATCCTAACTCCTCCAACCTCCCCCACCAACAGCTACAATCCCTGTCCCCCTACACACTCTCTCCACCTCCCTACAAAAATCTTCCAACTTTGTATGACTTGTCTCAATGTAATCAGGTTCACCAGATATGCATCAGTGGCTCTCCATGTGTCACAGCTTCAGTTTTGTCACAATCCATCCCAAAATGAAACAGGGCCCCAGATCGTACCCATGCTGTGCATTTGAAAATCTGGAAAAAGATCTGTCAAATACTTTCTGAGTTAGAACAGTGTCTACGGCAGTTCACTACAAAGTCGACTACTCAAACCAGAACGTCACTGTGTGAAGGTGTACAGGCTGACAGCCATTCAGGGTTCAGCACAGTACCGAGTAAAAGGCTGTCAGTCTGGCTCTTCCTTAAGGTGAGCAGCTGCACGATTTCGTCCAGGTTCAAAGAAATCCTTTTTTGGACCTGGAAAAAATATGTAGATACTAATGATGACTATTGACCACTCCTCTGCTCCTTCTTCCAGCTGTGGCCCTCGTCACCAGCTGGGTCATTAGGGGTTAACCCGGTGACAGTGTGAAGGAAACGTTTTGTAGACATACAGTATAGGGCATATAGGGTAAAGGCATGGAACGGCAAACCTGTGTGGAGTTAGCGTCGCGCTGAGTGAGGAGTGAGGACAGGAGCAGACGGGCCCCGCAGAGCAGGGAGACAGAGGAGGAGGAAAGTGCCGTCTGCAGCTGCCCCAGCAGTGCGCCGTTACACAGCAGTATGGACACCACTGCGGGAAATGGAGAGAGAGAGGCAGCAGATGGAGGAGCAGAGAACACCGTGGGCCTCTGACTGCGCATTCTGCGCATGCGTATGTGAAAGGGACAAGCTGGCCTGCGGCAGACGACTGTGGCTATGTGCCGTCCACCCCGAGTGACCCATCTGATTGGCCGTTACCTCTGTCTGCGCAGTGTGCAGGTGACAGCGACAGGCAGCAGTACAGGTAGTTGATGGCCAGTAGCAGAGGCTGTGTGTCAGAGGGCTTCAGTTTGGCCGCCAGGTTACTCACTGAGCAACAGGACACAGTCAGAGAGGCAGCATCAGTCTACAGATGGCCAAGTGGCCACCCTCAGTTTTGTCAGGCAGATTCCCCACGATGCCCTGGGCTCACCATGGAAGAGAAGCTTAAAGTCTGTGCCGTCCGTGTCTGCGGCTGCACCGCCAGAGGTCAGCGCCAGACACAGCAGCTGCAGCACCAGTGTCAGCGAGTCCTGGGCTGCAGGTCGCGTCGAGGGTGACGGGAAAGCGACACACGTAAAAATCATATGACACGCAGAGTGTATGAGCACCGACCCCCCCCACACCTCGACTGAGGCTAAGCAGTTACCTCCCAGCTCGGCTTGGCTATGCTCCACTGCCAGTCTCTGGAGGACCTGAAGTAGTCGGGGACGCAGGTCCAGGATGGCCGTGTCACACTGGGGCTGGCTTTGTAAGAACCTGCTCAGAACTCGCAGAGCTCGGTGGGCCAGCGGGGACTCCCCCCCGCAGACCAGGCCCTGGTCACCATGGGACACGCATACAGTCAGACCAGAATATGACAGAGAACTGGAGCTGTGCAAAATGCTGCATTTACAATACAGTACTGACTCCACTGACCTGTATAGTATAAAGCAGTATGAAGGAGTACTTTAGTATAGAGTTTAGTGCAGTGTAGTATAGTGCAGTATGATGTGGAATAAAAGTAGTAACACAATATACTATGGTGTACTATGGTATTATATGGTGCCCTCTGTCTATCTGGAAGTGTCCCAATCTTTCACCAGTAGAGTTAGAACGGTCGTCGGCTTTTCCCCCATCAGGGGCAGCAGCACGGTGACATCATCACAGTCCCGGTCCGGCCCCGGGAGCTCTGCCCCCTCCGCTGCGGGGTCACGGCCACTGTGCGTAAACCACAGCTCCAGGGCGCCAGCGCCGAAGGACTCCGCCAGCTCGGGGTAGCGGAAGATGAAGCGCAGAAGGGCGGGGCTGTGGGTGTACAGGGGCTGGAGGCCTGGTGCGCGGGACAGCGCCTTCTGGAGGCACAGGAGGGGAGCCTGAGACGCCCGGGGTGCAGAGAGAGGCGGTCAGGATGACGGGCCAACACCAGTCTGACTGATCCATCACTCACGCGCTTGCTCAGCAGCTTCTTCTTAAACCACACGTCTCAATGTGACACATTCCTCGGGATACGCCCTCCCCCCCCCCCAGCCGGTCCGGATGCCGCACTGGTCCGTGCTCATTACCAGCGCATCTCACCGAGGCAAGCTCGGGGCTCCCATCCTGCGTGACAGACAGCAGATAGAGGGCAGCTCGCAGGATACACAAGGGAGTGGGTTCGTCCCCCTGCACCTGTACCAAGCAGAGCACTGACAGGGTGCCGGAGAAGACTGCAGGGTCTGGCAGCAGCCTGGGTGCACGCAGACACACGCACACAACAAATAAACGGCATAAGCTACCTTTCACTCGTTTAACTACATGTTCCATTCCATACAATGCAGCTGCAGACTTGCTTAGCTCAATCTAAAGATGACGTTTGCTTATGCTCGCATGTGGCTATCTGCTTGCGACGAGGCTAACTGCTCTCGCACCTGTCTCCGTGTCGCAGGGCCAGGTAGAACAGCATCAGCAGGCCGTACTGTGTCGCCCTCAGCCCCGCGGACGCCTCCCGCAACAGCGAGGGCCAATCGGACGGCCGGCAGCACAGGGATGGGAGACAGCGCAGTAAGACATCCTCAACGTCTGGGCAGAGCAAGGGAGGGAGGATGAGGGGGGGGGAGAGGGTTCAGGATGGAGGGATGTAAAAGTTAGAGGACAGAAAGACAAGGAAGAAATGGAAAGTCACACTGCTGACTGGAAGGGACGCACGGAGAGAGACGTTAATGTCTGTACACACGTTGTGGATCTCGCATTGCTGCCAGGCTCTACCTGGCGGGGGGACGCCGTCGGCTCCCTCCAGCTGGGCCAGCAGGCACATGCTGAGCCTCTGCAGGAATTCGGCACAGGCGGCATTCAGTGCTGGGTTCCTGAAGGACACACGGAGAGCGGGGAGGCAGTGCGGAGCGGCCCGAGATAAAACACCAGACATTTGTGTTTAGTATCCCTTTGGGAGCCAGTGACTACAACTGCAATTAATAGCAAAATGGCAAAAACAGGACTGAATGAGTCAGTCAAAAAATTAGAACAATAAAAAGATATGTGTGGATATGACAAACACTGCTTGTCGATGGACTTTTGTTATGAAACCAATAAATTTGCAACATTTTTATAGAATTAAACAAGCGTCCAAAGACTGTATGTGAGCACAGTATGTGCAAGAAGTCACTTTGGGTACAGAACAATCCAAAGTAAAGTTCATCCTGTACTTTTTACATATTCTGCATTACATTGGAGTGTATGACATTTTGACTTATTTGCAGTATGCCCAGATCACCACTAGGGGTGCAATTTAAATGGGTCTTCCCACTGGCTCCAAGGCTGCCTGATGGCTTATCAGACGTTACCTGTTTCCTGCACAGAAGGCAGCTTTGTGCTTCAGAGTGAATCCAAAGAAACCAGAGGATGCTTTGAAAGATGAGAAAAATATCAGCACAAATAAACTGAAATCCCTCCAGCTACAATGGGGGAAAAAGAGGTGTGATAAAAGGCAAAAGCTATTTCTTGTTTTTCATTTCCTATAAGAACTCCAGAAAACACAGAGCTTTTTCTCTGACAGCCCCACACCCCCAAATCCTGCCTTCATTATGTACTTACCCAGCTTTGCACAGAAAAGGGGCATCATGGTAGGCAGGAGGGAGAACTGGCAGCAGAGGATGAGGAAGAGCGGCTGCAGCAGTGAGGGGCTGGGGGCTCTCTCACAGTGCCGCTGAGGGAGGGGGGCACAACCAGGACATGCAAAAAAGTGAAGTGGTGCTTAAACTGGCCATCGCTGACAAGCTGCATCGTAGCGGTAGTCAGGCATCCTACATATTGATTTCAGGGAAGTGGATGAGGGAGGGGTTTACGGGGTGCAGGCTGGGCTTGGGTAGCATTATAGTAATAACCCCCCCCCCCCCAGCAAATCATATCACCAAGATTTCAAAGTACCCGAATTGCACTGCTTTTGAAAAAACCATCAAAATACCCTATAATGCAGTATAAAATCTGGATGGTGCAACAGAATTAAGAATTAGATAATGCCCAAGCCTACTGGTGGTTGAAGGGGTAGGATACTGGCTGGAGGGGGGGACTGGCAGGACTAGAGCGTGGTGGTAAAAGGGTAAAAGCATGCAGAGACAGTGCTAATGATAACTAGCGGGAGCTAATGAAGACTCACAGTGACAACAGGGATACAGGCTATGTCACAGTAGCGCAGCAGGTGTTGGCAGAAGGAGTCCAGAGTGTTATCCTCAGTAGGCCGGTCTGGGGCGGTGAATGCATTTTCCTCCATGCCCGGTACCCTGGCACACTGCTCTGCCAATCTGGGAAGGCAGAAGAGATGCGCTGAGATCCTCCCTCTCCTTCACCTCAGCCTTCGGTCTCTGAAATGGTGCTGCGACATCGGGCGGCTGACCTGCAGGCTGCCTGGAAGCAGGTCAGGGCCTGCAGCAGAAAGGCCCCCACAGCAGAGGACTGACCCCTGACTCCTGCCCCTGTCTGCTTCCAGTGAGACGAAGGGGAGGAGAGTGGGTTCAGGAATCACGTGCGCTGCAATGCGCCCTGTTCACAGGAAGCCAGACCTAGAGCCTAATGTGACGGATTGGCTTTGCTGGTCACTAACACGCTGAAACTCACTGAGGCCCTGCGATTTGCAGCGGCAGGCAACGGCAGCTCCTTACATCTGTCCATCACAGCCTCCACCACCTTCTTCAGCTCTCTGTACTGCACAGGGCTGGACTGGTGGTTTAGCCTGGAGTTGGGCACAGGCCATAGAAAGACTCACACATGCAAGAAGCAAGTCTGAGGATCCTCTTCCTCTATATGAGCTGAATTCTGAATTCATTCTTCTGTATTATTGTCTGTCCTTTTCAGTCAAGGTGGTCACATTTGCGCTCTGGTACGCATGTATGGCGATGGAAAGCAGTGCCCGTTTTTGAGAAACAGAGCGCCCCCCTGTGTCTGGCACCTGAGCAGGGCCGTGGCAGCTGAGGCAGCCTGCATCGCCACCTGCAGGCAGGGTGAGGCGATGCCCTCTAGCACCACCTCTACTGCACCGACAAACACCTGAGCACTGGGGAACAGACCCAGTCTGACCGGCTGCCTGTACAGAAGGATGGAGAGAAGGAAAAAAAAAGAAAGATACAGAGAAGCAGAAGAAGCAAGAGAAAGAGCAGAAGTGTTTCTTGTATGAAACATAAATAGGTGCATCGGAAAAATAAAGTGATAACTTGCATGAATACAAAATAGGTCCTTTATTTCACTTCAGTTCGTTCCATATTTTATGAGTTGGGTCTTTTGTCTCGTGTAGCAGAAACTTGCTCTAATTCAGGGTTCCCCGATTCCGGTTATGGAGGGCCAGTCTGCAGTACTATTTGCAGATTCTCCTCCTCAAACACATCTCAATCAGCTAACTGCAAGCTTTATCAGGCGTGTTTCAGCGGAGAAATCTGCAAACTGTGTTGCAGACTAGCTGGCCCTCCAGCGCCGGAAATGGAGAACCCTGCTGCCATTCCTCCATCGATGGGCCTACCGGTCCAAGATCTCGGTGAGCAGCATCAGACCCTGTTTCTGCACCTCCACGCTGGTCAGGGTCAGCGCCTCCTTCAGGCTGCGCACGAGGGGCTCGATACCTGCAGGAGCCCCAGGTTACGCACCTGACATATTCACCCCGCTGTAGTGAAGGTGGATGACCAAACAAACAGCCATCCCTCTCAATCAGTACCAGACTGCGCTCTGCATTACAGTGCACTGGAGTATTTTACTGCTGTTTGAGCGTGAAAGGCAACCACAACCCCCCCCCCCCCCCCCCCACCTCCAAACAGAGTGACACTGGGAGAAAAACATCGGGTCCTCTGTCATCAGCAGCAGGCAGTTATACACTGACCACAGCAGAACCTCACTACGGCTGCAAAGGCGCTCGCACAGGAACTCTGCGAAAAACACGCGCGTGTGCGTGCAGGCAGACATGCGAGGCAGATTACGCAGCCGACACAAGACGCGTCCCGGCTGCCCGAGCGCACCGATCACAGATGGGAGCGTGAAGACTAGGTGCAATACTAGCACAGCTAGTGCAGATGGTAATACAGATGTTAACGCAGATGCAGGAGGAAAGGGAGAAAATGACTGATGGCTGGGGGTCTGAGACATTTTGCGAGATGGAAAAGGAAGAAGGGCAGACAAAGGGGGTTGGAGGCATGCTATGTGTGTGTATGTGTGTGTGGCCGGGGGGGAATGTCAGAGAGGGACCCACCGGGAATGTCGGCCTGGATGAAGGCGGGGCAGTACTGGCTGGGGGAGTGCACCAGCACAGCAGCTATGCACTGGGCACTGGCCACCTGCAGACTTTCATCTCCACTCAGCAACAGCTGCAGCACATGAGCAGACAGCAGCTGCGTACAGGTACCAAACACGGACGGCCTGGGCACTCGGCCAGCGGTGGCGGTCACGACTGCGTCTGCACAGCTCGTGACGTCAGGCCCATTCTGACCTTCTTGAGGACCAGCGGAAGGCAGCAGGTCTCCCGGCTCAGCTGGGGCTCCCGCTCCGTGGGAAGGTTCATCAGCAGGGACACGATATCACCCATCTTTATCGCCTCCTTCAGGAAGCCTGACACCCACACAAGCAGAGGATTACATGTGAATCACCAAGCAGACTGAGTGCGATATGTACTTGGCTCTGATAATAGTTACAGTGCATCTATATACCGTCCAACCGCTTATTCAATAAAGGGTAACCGGGGGGGGGGTTGGGCCTGTCCCTGCAGATACATGAAGGAAGGGTCATCACAGGGAACACATTCAATCACACAACATAGGACAGTGGTTCCCTCACCTTTCATGCTCAGTCCCACTCTCGCTAGTGATGGCCAAATGTAGCTTCATGAACCATTTGCTGTATTTTCTGACACCAGCAGATGGTGCTCTCTAGCCAAAAAAGGGCTCAAAGCATGCCCCAAAGCAAACCAAGAGCACCATCTAGTGGGGTCAGAAAATATAGAAAGTGGTTCATAAAGTGGTTCACTACTAACCTCTCCTTGGCATCACCACTTTAGCTGCCCTCACCCATTATCTGAACACTCCCCTTACATTGGGCCCTACCCTCTCACTAGTCCCCACCCCTGCCACAATTAGATAAACTACGACTGTGTCCCAATTCAGGGGCCACACCCTTCTAAGGCTGCCTTCGAAGACCGAATGCAACACAGTGGCACGACATGGCTGTCCCATTTTAAAGGCTTCTTCAAATGCAGCCTGTATTCCTGTTTTCCTGGGCCATGAAGGATCCAGCTGATGGATCATTCGCAATCCAACCTATCCCAAGATTCCTTGTGCGGATTTTTAGAAGGACGGGGTGTACAAAGGCCATGTTGACTGCATCCTTTGAAGGAAGCAGCCAATGAACTGGGACCCAGCTTATGGCTCTCCCGCCTCCTTACCCAGGCAGTTAATGGTGAGCTGTGGAGAGCAGGCATGGTGCAGTACGTGCAAAACCTGTATGCAGACCCTGTCCTTGAGGGCTGGGGGCAGGGCTTGGGCAGCCCCTACGCACGCCCACACCCTGTGGAACACGTAGCACGCAGACGCCTTGAGTGCTTCATCTTGGGGCAGCAATGCCATGCTCAGCTGCTCCACCAGGGACACTGTAGGGGGAAGGACAAAGATCAGCACCGCGATGACCCGGAAAACACAGGGACACACGAGGCCCGGACGTCTGCAGCAGGAGTGTAACACAGCAGGTGAAAAGTACACTTTCGCGACAGATGGTGGTAAGACGGGACTGTATAGGTGGGTCACAAACCACCTGTGTGTTACAGACAAATTAAACAAAAAAGACACAACCCTGTAAAAAGGAGACAAGTGTGCACCTGTGTGTGTGTATGATAGAAAAAGGGGAAGCAACACATATAAAGAGGTGGGGTATTGAATGTGTAATTTCCTGTCCATCTTGGCTGTGACATAGACCTTTGGTTTTGTTCACAAACCACAGTGTGAAACAAACAACTCTGATACCTGTAGGAGTGTGCAGACATACACTGGCACAAAACACCCATAACTTCTGATATTTGGGTGGACAGTCAGTTATGTTCAACCCTAACCCTAACTCTTTGTTGCATGCTGGATTTTCTGTGACAAGACTACAGCACCAAGTAAACATTTAAAGGTCCCTAGAATGTTTTAAACGTATAAAAGTTACTCAAGCAATAAGGAAAATGTGCACATTGAAGTATCAAGGCCTTACCATGATGTGCGACAAGGGCTTGGGGCAGAGTGGGCATGACGTCCAGCAATTTTCCCAAGAAGTTGAAGGTGGGCAGTGATTCTCGCAAGCTGGCCCGATCGCACAGCTGATTCGTTCACAAGTCAGGCCGATTGCATCGAACAAAGCAAACGAAACAGAGAGAAATGACCAAACAGTGTCTGCCAGTCAAGAAGCAGCACAACACCATGCTTTTTTTTTCCAAGCGGCTCGGTGTACATTGAACTGTTGTGATATTCTAGCTGTAGCTTTCCTAATATCGTCCACTGCCTATTACCCTGGTGGCCTATATAGCCTGTGGCATTCAAAGCTGATAATAGAAGAGGGGATTGACGTTCACTGCACACAAAGTTTAGTAGACAAACCACCCTCTAACCACACTGCTTCCTACTTCCGGTTTCTCACCCCCCTAAACTTTCCAGGCAGGTTTATCTCCCACATAAGTCTAGACACAAAACCTACTAAAACCTGGGGGTGGCTCTTCTCTGTGTTTGTGTGGGCCAGAATGTGTGACTGCTGAGGTCAGGGGGAAAAGAATGAGATTTGAAAGCGAGCAATGAATGTAAATTAAAAGAAAAAGGAAACACTGAGCGGAACGGAGGTCACAGCAACGCAAGTACATCAGAGTGTACGTACAGTCATTCATGTCCCTCCTCTCTCTCTCACCTGGGCCTGTACCCCCTCCAGGACATACTGCACGCACTGCTCACTCTGTAGCTCCAGGAGCAGATGAACAAGCACTGAAACGTAAACATGAGCTCACTTGTTTAACAACAACAACAAACAAGCGAACAAACAAACAGCATCGGACTCGAGCCATCCCCCATAACGGGTTGGACATCGGCCTGAATTACGTCGCACAATCAAAGAGAAGCACAGTAGGGATGTTGACAGAGAATGCAATCATCTAGGGGTCAGTATGGTCTAGCAAGCTCACCCTGGATCACCTGCTCCAGGGCAAACGGCTCCTTCGTGGTTTGAAGCATACCTAAGTACAAGACAGGTATTAACAGGTTTTTCTCTCTCTCCTAATTGTCATTCGCTTGAAAGGCAGGGATAAATTCCAACCAAGGTCAGAACCTGTTACTTTCAAACATCATGTTTCTCCGTCTCCTCACCCACAGAGCAGCTCTTCAACTCACTTACCCAGAAGACTGCTGACAAAGTGCAGGCTGACCCTGTGATCCTGGAGAAGCACCTGCTTTAGGGCCTCAGGACATCCTCTTAACACCTCGCTGACACCAACCAAAGCCACAGACTTGCGCACTGACTGAGAGTATGCGTGACAAAGATATGGGGTATATTTTTATATATATAATATATATATAATGACGTCATTCTTACCGACGCGCCCTCGTTCTCCATCACTTCCATGACACACGCGACACAGAACGTGGTCACCCTGCCCCCAGGGAGGGCCGCGCGCCCCGACCACCGCGGGTCGTGGCCCTGGTGAACCTTCTCATAAAAAATGTCCATGCAGGACATTTTTAGCGTTGTAGTTTCAGTGTTATTCCTGTTTGGGGAAAAAAAATGTTCCTGCACACCAAAAGAAATATGGACCAGGGGGCTGTATCACGAAGCAGTATTTTCCTGCTTAGCCGGATATCTTGTCGGATTTATGGTAGTCTGACCTAAATGCAAGTGAACTAAGTCCATTTAAACTGAGGTACCTTAAATCCGACAACTTAACGCTAGACAATGAACACGGGCTAGTAACGTTATCCCACGCCTGTAAATTAACGCACTTTCATTCATATATAGTTAAGTAATTTATTTACACTTTATGTGAGTAAATCATTTCTATAACGGAATGTTTACATAAACTTACGTGTTTATGCACAATGACAAATAAAGCCACCGAAAATATTTACCGATTTAGAGGTTAGCGCTGAACGACGTTTTGGCGGGATTAACACCGACCAATCAGAGCTCAGAGCGGCACTGGGAGACGCTCATCCGCGGGGGTTTTCAGCGATTCGTCTGGATTCGTATCTTGTGTTTACAATTCAATATGACTATTTTTATTCCGTGATATTTAAATATCCTGCTGCAAACAAACAACAATAACGCGATTGTATGTGTCTCATTTGGTCCTAAATCTGACCTGATAGTGAAAGGGTTTCCCATGGGTTGCCAACTTTGGTCAGCTGGCTGACGTGAGATTTTCAATTCGAGACAAGTCTGCACACGTGCACACTCATTTACATGTATGTGAGAGTTTTATTACCTTGTAAATAGTCTGTATGGTTTACAAACTACCACAATGTTTTTGATGTAGATAATTTTGGATTATTATGGAATAATATAGTTTTGCCGAAAGATTTCTTGCGTGATTTAGTATCTTATGGAGTTTTGATTAAATACTCGTCTGGGATTAAGGCATTTCTGTTTTGTGTCTTTTGTTTGCTAAATTGTTTTATTATTTCTGGTCAAACCATTTGTCAAAATTAAGCTTGTCAAGGCGACGTTTACTGGATACATGCTACGTAACCAATGGGCGTAGCAGCCAGTCCTCAGCCCGCCTGGAGCTGCCAGAAGTGCTGACAGCGCACCCTCAGAACCTGTTTGTATCCATGGCGACGACAGTTTTGTGCAACAGTTGCGTATCTCTGAAGGGAGAGGGAGGAGGGGGCGGATTTTTGCCGCAAGCAGACCAGCATGGCTATGCATTTACGTGCAGGTTTCACAGTCACGAACACGAGTGTGCACAACCAGACAGTTTGCCCTAATTTTCTGGTTTGGCGGAGTGGACTTGTCGATGGTGTTATTTGTACTGTATGTCATCATCTCACAAACACCTACTGCGCAGAAATGCTGGAATCATCTAAAAGGCTTTAAAGTAGTATTTAAAATAAAAATGCACACAAAGAATCAGGTCTTACTGAAGTTGCATGAGATATGATAATCACGTTTTAACACATACTTAAAACAATATATGATGTTTGATTTGATGAACTCCTATGTATGTTATATACTTTCACACAACAATACATGTACTTCCACTATATTGATTCTGTTTAACAATATAAGCCACATCCGGTTTCATGTTCAATCGTTCATTTCAGCCATCTGACATTTGCATGTGGGGTTCTAGATTTATTTCTTTTGGGGGGGGGGTGGGGTTTCCATAACAGTGCTGTCACTTCATATGAAACTGAGAGCCAGACTGTACGATGTAATTTCCAGATTTGATGATGTCTACTGTTGTGTTAATCAGATAATTTAAAAAGTTACACTCACTAGTTCTCATATGAAAAATGCCTCTGTTATGGTAAATAATCTTAAATAACGATAAGGGTCAAACTACATACTGGGCAATCAAGGACGTAGAGAGAACACTAATTTCACTAAGGGCAATTTAGAGGGTGGCTTGTGAGGCTCCCAGTACTTATAATAACAATTCTGTTCTAACAAACATCGTTATAAAGGCCATTTTCAACCATTTTCCTGAGCCAGAATCTGGGGAAAGGATGTTGGGATGGTCACCAAGGGTAGCACCAGGTTTTTAATCTATAGTAGGATGCACTATAGCAACATAACATCAAAAAGTTGACACGGTTCACTCAGATATCCTGTGTCAAGTTAAATGGTTTCAAAATAGTTAACCAAGGAGTGAGTCATTTTCACAACTGAGCTCTGAAAGATGTTGGTAGGAAGTAACGGTGTTTGGGCCACATTAAACACGTCACAGCCGTGTGGCACTACAGGACCGGCTCCCCCGGATCAGGGGATCATTTTTCTTTCTTTTTCATGTGAGAAGCCAGATAAAGGTATGTGCAGTTCAACCCAATCTTTCATGTTTTTGCTTGAAATATTCAATCTCTCTTTGACACCATTTCGGACAGCCGCCGCTAACAGGACTCCTTCACTGCCAACCTCTGTCATTTTCACTTCTAAAAATAGTGGTCAGTTTTTTAAAAAATATATATGTGTATGTATATATATATATATGTGTGTGTATATATGTGTATGTGTGTGTATATATGTGTATGTGTATATATGTATATATATGTATGTGCGTGTATATATATATGTATGTGTGTATATGTGTGTGTGTATATATATGTATATGTGTGTGTGTGTGTGTATATATATATATATATATGAGTGTATGTGTGTGTATATATATATGTGTGTGTGTGTGTGTATATATATATGTGTATATATGTGTATATATGTATGTATGTGTATATATTAGGGCTGTCAAAATTAACGGGTTAACACGGATTAATCTATCATCATGATTTAAAAATTTTTAATGCAATTAACCCATCTGCAGCACAGAATGACTCAAAATCCCTGAAATGTCTTTGTCAACCCATTTTGGGCAGTTTTGGTGCGTTCCATTTGCCTTCGGAACTCAGAATACGAGTCGGATTCCGGAGTTTTGAAGCCAGAAGCGTGACATGCGTGCTCCTGTTTCTCGGAGAGCCGAGAAATATCTCGGAGCAGCACAGAGGATCCTGAGTTCAGAATCCAAGATAGCTGCGCCCTTTATCAACAGAAAGGAAAGTTGTAGTTTTATACTGTTTAAGCACTACTTCTCATTTGTGGCTCATTAACCCTCTGGAGCCTAGGGGTAGGAAACACACTTTCACTGACTGGGGCATGATCACATATTTCTTCAAATATCATAAACTTAATTCATGGC
>JAODJW010000045.1:1904306-1915757 GCA_026777045.1 Hyperopisus bebe
GTGGAAGAGGTCTTTTGTAAGTGCATGTGGGGGGTCAGGTGGGAGGGAGATATAGAAAACAGAAGATGTGACGTGTTGCCAAAGCAGTATAGAACTTGACAGCTGCCCCCATTTGGCGCTGATAGCCACTCATAACACTCAGAATGTGAAACACACAGCAAGACCCAAACTACGGGACCATCCTACTGTGGCAAGGATCCATTGTGCTCATGGAGCGTGTAATCAAGTTGGGTACCATTCCCGATGAAGAGACGCAAGATGACTGGTAAAGCCAGAGCTGAAATTAATCTCCTCTAAGGTTAGTCTGTTATTTTTGTCTTTTTAAATATTTATACAGAAACTGAATTGGCATGTCTTTGACTGTAGTTTTAATAGCTAATGTTCGGTATTATTCTGCGGATTTTGTGGTTTTCCTGAGGGTGTCAGTGCATATTTAAGAAAGGGGAACACTTTCTGAGCAAATGTTTGGCTGTGGGTTCTGCCCTTATGTACATATTACTATTTGAAAACTGAAGAGCAATGATATCGAGAACTTATACGTTCTTTGACATTTTCCTTCTCGGCAAGTCACCCTTGTTGTTGAAAGGAATACCTATACATCTTGAGAAAAGTCAATAGTTCATAGTAGAATAGGAAAAATTTGTGCTTGTCCTCTGCTCCCAGCAATAAAGTGAATGCTTTAGAATAGGATAATTTGGTGTGTGGTGTCCGTTCATATTGGTATAGGGTTTTCCACTTTACGGGGGAACCTTAAAAGCAGTTCACAGGAAGGTCCATAATTAGTCTAATCAAATTGTGTGGGACGTACAGCAGAAACATGTACATGACACACAGACGGGGGATGCGTCTTGCGTTTCAACTCTGAAGAACAACATCATGTTTATTTTTGTTCCTTGAACTACAGCATTTTTAATGACGAAATGCAGGACAAATGTAATTCTCTGAACTCTTCATAATGGAGAGCATTCAGTGTGTATTTTGACACGTTCACATTTATAGAAAAAAAAACAGAGAAAGAAGACAGAGAAAAAAGACAGGTGGGAGACAGAGGCATTGGGGGGTGTACAGGAAATGAAAATGAGATCAGTTATATACAGAACAAAGACATACTCAAAGCACATAAATAATGTATAAAATATTTTCAGAGGGTGTTTTGACATTAGCTGAAATAATACATAATTCATCCATGGAATAATAGAGTGTTCGCAGGTCTTTGGTATGGAGCGACTAAGCCAAACAATATGTTTGAAAAGACCAGCAAATTAACAACAGAGATAGAGGAATAGCTAGCAAACATTTTCCATACACCTCCATTCATTGATTTAGTTTTGGATTTGACGAGCACCCATGATAAATAGGAATGTTCTCTCTCACACCACTTACAGTCACTAAATTCTAGTCCCTAATCTGTAGATACACACTACCAGTCAAATGTTTTTTCACACCACAGGTTTTTGCCACTTTTCCATTTATTTTATAAACTGCAGGTTTTTTATTCTTGCTAAGCATTGGAAAGTTGAGTGAACAACTACAAATGAAAATATAAATCAAATAAAATGTTTCCTTTATAACATGGAAAGAGTAACATGTAACAGTGCATGTCTGACATCCCATTAACTGGTTGTGTGGTGATGGCAGAGTCAAATTCTCCGCTGTCCGTAACTTTAAATGCACTAGTTAACTGTTCCATCCCATGAATCAGAGCAGTATTTAATGTTCCTTGCAGAAAGAATATTCAATTGAAATTTCAAAGTTAAACCCTATAAGCATGAATCTTGCTGTGTATTGGCAGCAAAAAAACATACCTGAAATAATTCCAAAGTGCTGTAATAAATGTTATTGTCTAATCTGTACCCTCTTCATTTGCTCTTCTGTTGTCTTCAGCCAGCTCACGCTATTCCTCACGTCCGTCCCTTTCTTTCTTCTGTAGGGCGACGTGGATCACAGCTGTGAGGATTCACCTTCTGAGGCCTCGATATCCCACAATCCCCTGCTCCCCGACAACCGCATTCCCTGTAGCGTAGCCACACCTCCCGCTCCCCTTGTCAAATGTCAGTGAGAAAGCCGCCACTGAGGAGGCGTTCCTTGGGGTCCGTCTCCCCCAAGCGTCTGTACAGGAACCTGTCAGTCAGACTGCGCAGCAGCGAGACCCCCGCTGAGCGTGAGCGCTCCAAACACCACCACAAGCCCCTGCCCTCTGTAAGAGCCCACTGGCCTCTCTGACCTTCGACATGGGGGACTACATGTTTTGTGAAAGTGAATTGTAATCTGTGAATATTCTATGCACATACTTTTAAATGGTCAAATCATTACTCTGGTCCTCAATTTCAGTTAAAGTATGTTTTCAAATCCCCTCATTTAAACTTCTCTTATTTCTGTGTTTGGTGTACGCATTCTACATGTCTGCCCATACAATAATAAAAATAATAATGAATATAATAATCAAATGGTGGTAGGCAGTCCAAATGACTAACATTCCAGCTGTAATAATATTGTTAACAAGCATTTCCTTAATGCCTTCTTACAAAAATGTACTTCTCTTTTTCAGTACAAGAGTCTATGGGAGGCAGTGGAAAATGAGGACACCTTAGCTGTGAGGAACATGTTATCCAAGGTCAAAGAGGAGGGCAGAGAAAGGAAAAAGGAGGGAAAGGAACAGAAGAGGGAGGGCGAGTCAGAGGAGTGGGGGGTGAACGATGTAAACGAAGAGGGGCTGGTCCCCCTTGATGTGGCCATACTCACCCAGAATTCCCTGCTGCTGCGCATGCTCATCAAGGCTGGTGCCAGGCACAACCCCCACTGTGAGTCTGGTCCGCAGTTTCACTACGATATACTTCAGACTTGGCTGAGACTTAATTATGATGTCACTTCAGCTTCTGATGATGTAATGTTGTGAATCTGATGATGTAACGTTGTGAACTTAAAGGCACATCTACTGTAACATACCCGAGGGGTGAGGTAGGACAGAGCGCTGAATGGCACAATACGAAGCTCCAGTAAGAGTTCATGTGAGGTTACTCTGAGAAAAGGAGGCTACACTTGTGAATAAAAGTTCTCATCCATGTAGGATGTTTCCAGAGGCACATTACTATGGTCAGAGGCCCCTGGGCTATTGGAGTTGTTAGAAACCCCTCAACTATTTTATATAATGGTGTAGTTGCTGGCAATGGTAAAAGTTTAAAAAGAATTTTAAATTTAATTAAATAAGGTTAGTTGAGGCCCCTTTTAGCAGAGGCCTGGATAAGCCCATGCATTAAGTGCCCCAGGTGGTTTCTAAAATAAGATCCCCTGTCAAAATCATGGCTTGTTAAATAGATTGTGGTGTGATTCATATTTAAATGCTGTCTTTCACAGTGTATTCCCCCCCTGAGTGGGCAGCCAAGCTGAACACCCTGGTGGAGCTGGCGGGAGCCAAGCTGGGGGAATGGAAGGGGCTGATGCTGGAGAGACCTGGCGCCCAGGAGCAGGCCAGCGCTCAGCAGCAGCTGCGGATCTGGACGCTCCGCCGGGAGCTCTACTGCAGGATGCGGGACAGCTTCCATCGCACAGGTACGGCCTGGTTCTAGGGTCAGGTCTGGTACCGGTACTGGAGTGCCGAGTCGCTTCCTTTTCCGGCTGCGGCTGTGTTGGCTTGCTCCTTGACGAGGCCATCTGGAACAAACAGCTGTACCTCTGTCGTGTCTGCATTTTCACCTTTATATTAATTACGGCCCATTTAATCGTTCTGCTGTGTAATAATTAGTTTTTATTTCAGGCATTTGGCAGTGCATCTGTCCGATTTATTGATCACGGCGAGCTGTAGGGGGAAAAGTGTGTCCTCTTTAGTATACATAGATGAGTTAGGACTCACTGCCCATGAACAGCAGGGGTTTGGTTCAAATTCTAGGGCCAACAGACTGAGGCCCCTGAGCAAGACCCTTCACCCCCAGCTCCAGGGGTGCTGCATACTGGCTGACCCTGTGCTGTGGCCCCCAATTTGCAGTCACTTGTAAATGTATCTCAAGGGAGCTAGATGGGATAGGCATATCCCATCTGACAGTATCCCAATGGGGGTCAATAAGATAATTCTATTCTTTTCTATTCTATTCTATATCATCTAGGGTGCGGGGCTAAAGTAGCAATGCCACTTCCACCAATACTGAAGTTTGGTGGCTTGGATTAAACAGTAATCAGTTTTATTGAAAGTAGCAATCTGAGCTGGATTCTCAGCTTACGTTCCATGAAAAGCACACAAGCAAGGAATCTCGGTGACCCTTTTTTACAGTCTGTCTGTGTGTGTGTGTGTGTGTGTGTGTGTGTGTGTGTGGGTTCTCTGTCCCCTGCTCCCAGTTCTCCCAGGCCCGCCCAGCTCGGTCTCACTGCAGGTGACTGGGGCTGGTTCATTGGCCGTGTCCTTCAAGGAGGCAATCGGGAATGCTACGGGATTGGTCTCCTGCTTTAAAGGTTGGTGGGGCAGTGGGAGGAGCTTTGTGTCTTAAAGTGACACTGACCATTGCCTGTTCAAAGCAGAGTTCCAGTTACAGCTAAAGCAGTAATCAAGAGTTTGCAGAAGCGAACAGCGTAAGGGCCAATGTTTAAATGCTGTGCGATTGTGCAGGCTACCTAACTTGCATTAATTCTGTAAAACGCTGAGCTTCAGAAAAGCGTGATATTTGGAGGAAGCTTTGGTGACAAGCTGAAGAAAGTAAACCGAGATATTACAGCTGCTCAGTCAGCCTCTGCTGATCTAATCTGTGCCCCTTGGGGTATTTGCAAGGTCAATAGATTGAATTAAAAGATTGATATGCAATTTTGGCAAGTGCATGTGAACAGAAGTCTAGTCAGCAACCATGGAAGTATAAAATTGGGGGATGGGAAACCAATGTCGTCCCGTCCACAGTGGAGTGGAGTACCTCTGCCACTTTCCAGTCCGTCTGCGGATCCGACCTGGTCATGGCCACCAGCAGCCTGGCTTACATCATCACCGGACTGGAGCCTGTAAGACACCTCAAGAGTCACGATCACACACTCTGCACGTCTACACGCACCAGTGCTAAGAGTCCTGCGTCGCATATATTTCTCTGCAGGGAACACGCTACTTCGTGAGAGTAAGTGCTTGCAACATGAAGGGATGGGGCCCAGCCCAGGGCTCCAATCCAGCCAGCGCCGCCCCTTCCAGTGAGTGCGTGTGACTGCAGCTCATCTCCCCAGCCTATTATACTCTAAATGCTTCATGGATTCTGCAAAGTCTCTTTTCTTGAGCCACGTCTCCCCCTGCAGGCTGGCGGGAGTGCAGTGGTGTCAAGCAGCGGGCCAGGAGCCAGGTTGTCGAGGTGAAGAGGCTACTAGAGCAGATCAGAGAACCGCAGTATGGAGGGTACTGCACAGGTACACACAGAGAACATAGTGTGCAGAATGAGGCACATTCATATAGTATAAGGACTCCTGACAATGTAGTATTGCATAGCATAGCACAACACAGTATAGTATAGTATAGTATAGCAGAGCATAGCATAGAATACCATAGTATGGTATAGTGAATGACAGCATAGTATAGAATATAGTATAGTAGGTTCCAGGAACTGTGCATTTTGTATGCACTGCTTGATATAATGTTTCAGAATAAGATATACCAATATTTAAGGAAAAAGCTTCCAGACCCTATTTAAATCCGATTGTCTACTTTTGGTTCCCACTTGTTCCTTCTTCCATCTCCACTGCATGCCCAGCCATCTCCCCCTTGCCCGTTTTGCTCACCTTCGCCCTGTTCTCCACAGAGGCGTCCAGGCGGCCGGGGACCAGTATGCGTCAGTCCCTTTCCCGCAGCCTCAAGCAGCTCTTCCACTCTGCCACGAAGTTCGTCAGCCTCCTGCAGAGGTACGAGCCTTGGCTCTCCCTCTCAACTGTTTTAGCACCAGAGATTAAGGTTGTGTTTTTGCAGAAACAGAGGAATTGTCAATACCAACACCCTGGCAGGTCAGACTTACACTTGTAACTGCAATATTGAGCAGAATCAGACTCATTACTGCTTATTTCTTTCGATTTTTCATTTCACCTTTTCGCCTCCCTAGGGGTGTGTATCTGGCTGCTGTTTTCTACCACAAGGATAGCATCCTGCTGACCTCAAACAACCAGCTCCCATTGCTGGAGATCCAAAGCTGCCCCACCTCCGTCACTCAGGACTTCCTGTGGTTTGCCAAGGTGCTCATTCTCTCAACATACATCATCGCTTTATGCTCCACGTGCAGCTTCATGGTGGCGTGCAATTCTCCACCTTCAATGTGACTTTCAAACATGAGTAAACTGCATTAATTGCTACATGAGCTCTACATGTATTTACTCTACCTAATTTAACTCTCTCTCTTTGCCTCAGCTTTCTTGCGCTTGGCAGCAGGTTCCTTGCCTGCAACAAGCCCTCTCTTCATCATTGTCTTCCTCCTCATCCCTCCTTCAGAGCAGGCGCAACATCCTACAAGCTGTCGCACAGCTGCAGGTAAAAAAAAAAGGAAGGACAAAGGGTAGATCCCTCTCCCCATCCCCACCCCAGTTCCTGATCCCTCTCTTCCTCTTCTTAGTCCTCCCTCGGCACCGAGGATTTGGGTCAGGTATACTACGAGCCCCTGAAGGATAACCATGGCAACGTCTTGCTGGTGACCTTCAAGGAATGCTTGCCGGAGGCCCACTGTCTTGAGCACCTGCTCCACTGGGCCTCCCTCTCCTGCTTGGACAGGAGCAGGCCCATGCTGACGCCCACCCCCACGGCCATGGAAGTGCTGACCGAGCGCCTGAAGGTGATCACATGACCTCACGGTCGGTGTTAGCGCGGCGTGTTGGACGCCGTTATTTTTAGCTGCAAGCAACCGAATGGCTTTTACCGACTACTATAGCACTCAAACCTACTGGTTCTAGAGTGCAACAACAGCTCCCGGCTGTTGGTTAGAAATAGTAACCTCCCGGCGCCTTATCCTCGGTCTTGCCTTCTCCTTCTGATGTGAGTTTTAGCTCCAAACGGGTTTCTCGTATTTTCTTGCCTCAGTGTGCCGGTACTTCCTGTGAGATCTGGGGGGGAGGAGAGATCTTATTGACACCCCCACCCTGTCTTTACCCCCCTGTCCCAGGAGAAACTCCTCTACCACAGGCAGAGCATTCAGAGGGCCAACCCAGGCCTCTACGTGGGCGTCCTGAAGCTGCGCAGCCTGGTGGAGCAGATCCGAGTCCTGGTTCCTCAGAAGCTGCCCAACCTCCTGTGCCACGCCAGGGTCCGGCACAACGCCCACGTCTCACGGTACCGCAGCGCCATGGACTTAAATCCCACATCCTTAGAGAGGCGCCTTTTGTTGGACTGTCACATGCTGTTATGTGTGATACTGTAATGAAATACTATCAGCATGGCTCAGTGGGAGTCACAGTCGTCAGGCTTGTGGGTTCGACTCTCGCCTCAGCAGTATGTGGAGGAATCTTCTCCCTGCGTTTGTAAGGTTTTCCTATGGTTTCCACCCACAGTCACGCAGATAGGCGAATCACCTCGAAACTGCCCACAGTTTGTGATTGTGGGTGTGTGACTGTGCCCCATGATGGCCTGGCACCGCACTGGGGGGGGGGGCTCACGTTGTGTTCTACGCTGCCTGCGGAAAGTGTCCACATCCCCTTACAGCCCTGTACACGAGCAGCTGGAAGAAGGATGGATGGATGGTTGGATATTATTGCGGGCTGTGCAGCGGCTCAGAGCACTGTGATCTATGAGCATATTCTGTCTTGCATCCTATTCCCCCCCCACCCCCCCCACCACCACTTTTTTCAGCTGGAGGGTTTCAGGCATAATAGCTTGTTCTCGTCACAGCCCACAGTCCTAGAATAGCATCACGGGTCTGTCAGGCACACATTGCCCAAATGGGTTTCCTCTAATAACATATCAGGCTTGGAGGAGCTACTGCTGTGGGGGGAGGGGGGGGGTTTAACACGGTTGATGGCGTGTGAGCTGATTTGTGCTGTGTGGGATTCATCGCCACAGCGGGATAATGCTACCCTTATTGTAATTGATTTGTCTGTAATAATAATAATGGTAAGTTTCTGGTTTTGTATTTGGAAAGGGAAGAGTGGGAGTGGCTACAGAGCCTGTCGGTGATTGGTGATGACAGAAGAGGTCAGTCCATCTCAGCAAATCAGGAGCCGGCCAGACCCGAGGGCACTGTGCCCGGGGACTTTGCGAAATCGCTGAGGGCTGCCGTCATCCAACTGCTAAACAAGCTGTGCATCCCGCTCCACAGGGTACGATTGCTGGCCTGGCCTGCGGGGGGCGTCACTGGTGTTCTGTAAAACGGCGCAGGATTTCAGATTTCAGCCACAGTACTGTGTAAAAGTCTTCGGCAATCAAAGAAACTGCTTATTAGTCTATGCAATAAGTGCAGAAAAACGTTTAGAATTCAGAAAAAGGGAAATTAAACATTAGAACATACAAATTAACAGTAACACAATGAAAATAAACAAGAATTTGACTGCCTAAGACTTTTGCATAGTATTGTACATCTACCAATAGCAGAAAACCGTAGTGATGTTGGCATCTCTGCGGCTTCCATCTGGGCCAGTAGTGTTCCCACCCTGACCCATCCTCTCACCTTCCTGTCCTCTCCCTCCCCTTCGTGCTCCACAGGCACGCGAGTACCGCATATACACTCAGGAGCTGCTGCAGTTTGGGGAGGGTATTTCCATGCTGCTACTCCTACCCCCCAGTGAAGAGTTCAGTGCCACCCCCAGGCTGCCAGAGGACTCGCAGAAACCGGGCCTCACTCTGCCCCTGCAGATCTTTGAGCTGGGTAAGAACTGTGCAGGCTAGTAACAAAAACATCAGATGAGTATTAATTTGAGTAATGCTATAGTAATAGCATAGTACCAGTGCTCTAATAGCTGAGTACTGATGGAGGATCGCCCAAGTGGATTTATTTTATTTATGGCCATTACTATGCAGGACTATATTTTACAAGCACTGGTGTTCTGAATAAGCCTTTCATTATTTGTATTATAAAGGCAGCAAAAATATTAATGTCTAGCTATTTCTCCCCCTCTCTCTCTCTCTCTCTCTCTCTCTCTTTCACACCCCCCACACACACTCGCATTCATTTCAGTGCATTTCTGGACTTATGAAAAGGAATTCTTGTCCGAGTACTGCCAGGCTTGGGTGAGACTGGAACTGGATGCCCATCTTTCCCAGCAGGCCTTGCGAGAGGCGTTGGACAGCAAGGAGATACAGGAGGCTAAGGATCGCCTCAGCCACATCACTCGCCTCTCACAGGTGAGACACCGCCACCCAGGAACGATCTATGATGCATTCCCCCATTGAGGTTATATATGTATGCAGATGTGGGTATTTCGGGTCCGGAGAGGCAATGTCCAGTCCATGATTTTGTTTTAACTAACCAGCTGAGTACTGTGTGATTGTGACTCTTTATACTCAGCTGGATGGTTGGAACAAAATCTTGGTCTGGACTTTTACTCTCTAGGCCTGAACTACCCACCACTGTATGTGTGTGAGTCAGAGTCGGCTGACATCTCTGTGCGACTGCATGAAAATACAGAGAAAGACGCGTCTCAGACAGGATCACAGAACACAGGAATGCCACACTATCCAGGGCCGTGACGCACACGGCTGGATCACCCCGCTGAATTTCCTACCTCCCACTTCTTCTTCAGAACCTGGACGCGACGTGGCGTGAGATGCGCTGGATCACGGAAGCCATGCAGTGCGTCCGCTCCAAGCATAGCCTGGGCATGGTGCCCCTGGCCTCGGTCATGGGGGGCGAGCTGCACGCCCAGCCAGCCGTTCAGCACCAGGCCCATAATAAGGAGGGCACATGCCACCCGAGGCTAGCAGCACCAGGTTGGCACCGAGACTGAGCAAAGCATTAATCATTCTGCTACCTCACTGCTTCTCTTTGCTGGTATTTATATCTTCATACATGGTTTCCTAACCAGCATGGATCCTCACTTTGGGGGGGAAAAAAGCATCTGCTAAATAGATGTAAATGTGAATGTAAATTAAAATCTCTGAACTCTGAAGCGACTCTACATTTCTCTCTCTTCCGCTGTTTTTTCACTGTTCAGAGGGCCCATGTCAGTTCAGGCCTCTCATACAGACATTCCGGCCCTTCTATCTGCGCTTGTGTGTATTAGTGACCATCGATTGACCCTTTTCCACTATCGACCCTTCAGAATCGAGGAGGGAACATCAAAGCTCTGGACCTGTGCCAGTAGAGGGCGCTGGAGCAGTACAGGACGCCGCCCCCAGAGAGGATGGCATTACGGAGAAGCCTGAAGAGGTGTGCCTGGCAGACAGGGGCCAACAACCTTACCGTGCGCTCCAAACCCAGGGCAGGACTCAGTCAGCAGTCCACAATGGTGCATGTCAAAGCCCGCTTTCCACTGACGGCTGCAGGAGTCCGTTTGCAACACAGTCTGATGCCGCCTTGCAGCTAGAGGAAAATAAAAACGGCGGGATGACTGACACGTACGATGGACTCGGTTTAGGAAATAACATGGGTGATGTTTCATACCGTCTTGGAGAATCTGGACTTCAGGAACACTGTTGTCAGCCAAAATCAGGACATAGTAAAGATGTGAGCAGGTATATTGGTTATTACCATCAGCCCATGATCAAAATGTCCGAGCACCAGGCTCCGGGTGATGAGCCAAACCCTAGAGAGATTCCGAAGTTCGGTGAGGATGGTGGGATGTGGGACTGCTTTGGTGACCTGGTCTCACGCAGCATTCCTGGAGATTTTCTGTTGGATGAGGTGGCACCTAGGAAGAAGCTCCCGGCACGGAGTCTGGTAGAGTGGGTCAGCACGAGCACACCGCAATCCTGACGGCAAGTTTCCGACAGAGGAGCACGCCAACGTGAATGCAAATGCATTACAACGGTCCCTTATTCTGTCCGTCCGTGTCTCCCTGTTACATGAGGAACTTTATACAATGCAAAGAGATCCACATACTAAGCAAAGCTGTTTAAATCTAATTTTAATGACATATCTGTATCATATAATGACATATCTTTATCATATATCATGCTTGGAAGACAAGTTATTTCCTGCTGTACATTTTTTTCCGAATTCACAAAAATGCTGGATGGCTTGTAAAAAAAAGTTTTAATGTATATAAATATAATCCATTTAGTTTGTTAAAAGAAACAAATTCTAATTTTGGTAGTTTACTCACTATAAGGCATCACGTGACTGGGTGAGAAGGATATGAAAACAGAATCTGTTTTTATACTTGATTGTATTGTATTCTCCTTTTCTCAGTTTAACGATATAAAATGTTATATCGTAGGTTTGGCAACATCCATGTATTCCATAATACATACACTTTGTATAATTCATATTAAATTACCATGACTGGGTGGTAAATACACTCACCTAAAGGATTATTAGGAACACCTGTTCAATTTCTCATTAATGCAATTATCTAATCAACCAATCA
>JAODJW010000045.1:1915857-1938774 GCA_026777045.1 Hyperopisus bebe
CAGTTCTGAAGGCGAAAGGGGGTCAAACACCGTATTAGTATGGTGTTCCTAATAATCCTTTAGGTGAGTGTATGTTGCTGTTTCACAAGAATCACACGCGTGGCAAAAAAATGTTCCATTCACAAAGACCGAGATAAGATAATAAAAGTGAAATTAATGTATTTCGAGACAAATCTGTCGGACAATTTCCCTCAGACTAATTGCTTCCTTGCTTTGTTTCTTAAAATTAAATTTAAACAACTTTTTGGGAATAAGAATTATTGATTAGCAGAGTTTATCACAACTTCTAATTTAAGTCTGCGGTCCTCAAAAAAATTAGATATAAGGAGACAGGCTATATGCCAAAAAGCTCCAAATAATAATCTTTGGTAATAATCTTTCTATAATGCATTGTAGATGAGAGCTTCTTAGAGCATTCATAATGCATAATAAGCATGGCTATAATATGTTATGCTTTTTATAAAAAGTTATAGTCGTGCTTATAATAATTTATGAATGCATTATATGAAGGTATCTATAATGCATTATGATAAATTCTTTAAATCAATCATCTTCTTTTGACTGACTTGCGGCGCTTGCTATACGGAATGTGCTGGAAGCAAGGTCCGGCAGAGCAGCTGCAGCGCAGTGGCGCAGTCGCCCCGCAGTGGGCATGCTCAATCCGAGCCCCATGCGGTCTGCGTGTCGCCTCCGGGATCGCGGATCGCATTCGATGTCACGGCGACCACTGAAATGAGATGCCTGGGAGACAGAAGCTATTGTAAATACACAGTAGTTTAAATGAACGACATCGCCACAAAGCTGCAGTCGTGTGGCTGAAAAGAAATATATGGCGTCATCTGGAGGCGCGGCAACGAGTCCGGGTGAGCGATTTAACTCTTAAATGCAATATTTATCATCGTTTTCAGCTCTAAGATTCTCGTAAGAGAAGAACGTTTACATAATTAACAATGCTCAAAATAGGATTGATGTTTATGTGTGCACGTGTTAGGTGATAATTAACAGTAATAACGAACCGGACTCTCCTTTCACAGAATCCAATGCGCAAGCAGCGCCAAGCGACCCGGAGCTCAGGATGGTGCTGCTGGGAAAGACCGGCGCTGGGAAAAGTTCTTCTGGAAATACCATCCTGGGCAGTGAATTGTTCAAGGCTGAGGTGTCTCCCAGGTCCGTAACAAGCCAGTGTGAACGGAGGAGCAGCTGTGTGTCCGGGAGGTGCGTCACGGTCATTGACACGCCAGGTTTTTTTGACACCCGGCGATCCAATCAGCAGGTGGCGGGGGAGATGGCTCGGTGCGTCCTCCTGTGTTTGCCGGGCCCCCATGCCTTTCTGGTAGTGCTCCAGGTGGGGAGGCTCACCCAGGAGGAGAAAGATGCCCTGCAGTGGATTGAGGTGACCTATGGGGAGAAGGCTTTAGAGTTCACCATGATCCTCTTCACCTGGGGGGACCAGCTGAGGGAAAAGCCCATTGAGGAGTACATGGCGGAGAGCGAGGAGCTTCAGGAGTTCGTCCAGCGTTGCCGGGGAGGGTGTCATGTCTTCAACAACACTGCACTAGGAAACCAGGACCAAGTCTCCACGCTGCTGGAGAAGATAGACAAGATGGTGGAAGCAAATGGGGGCAGCTTTTACACCAATGAGATGTTTCAGGAGGCAGAGAGGGCAATAAGGGAGGTGCAGGAGCAATTAATGGCAGATAGAAGGTCAGAGGTGGATGGGGAAGTACCAGAAAGTAAGGGGGAGCTGCACGAGAGGAAAGAGGAGAAAGCCAGGAAGCAAGCGGAGAGACTCTTCTGGTGCGAAATGATTACTGCCTTTGGCAAGGGGGCGGCCGAGGGGGTGGGAATCCTCAGCAAAGGGGAGAGTCCAAAGAAAGGGAAGGTGGTGAAAAAGGCAGTGCAACTGGCCTCCAGCCCACTGTCCCTGACATCAGCAGCCAAGGCACTAGGGGGCGCCGTGAGGGAAGGCAGCAAGGTGCTGTACAAGCACCGCAAGACTTTCCTGCACTGATTAACTGGGATGCTCACGTCGATAGCGGGGTCCATGTGGTCTGCATTTTGCTAATTGAGTGATACTATGGGGAAGTGGTGCAGGGATGTTTTTTGGCCGAAAGAAATATAAAGGATAACAAGGTCTGAAGAGGTAGAAAGACTAAAATTTTGCTGAGCTTCTGTACAGGAAGACATGGTCAAAAGAATATTCCCTATGTTTCATAATAAAAGTCCTATCAAAATCACTGCATTAGTGATATTTCATTTTTAAATGTAGGAAAAGATTACAGCCAAAACAGTGTCTCACAAACCAGTTGAAAACCACCTTCTGAACACATTTCATCCTAATGAGGACCTACCAAAACATGATCCGTCTTGCTGATACCACAGGTCTTTGGTCATACTATTCTCCCATTGGGGTATCAAAATTAAAACATGCGGTAACACGAATTATAATGTGTAATGATTTTAAAATTAATGCTAATGCATTAACTTTGACAGTCTAACATGCAAATGTTTTTACTAACGGGCAAAATAAGAACATAAAAATGTTGTTTCAGGATTCATTTTTTCTAAAATCAAAAGGCTACATTTAGACAGTGTTTCTCTGTGTTTAGTATGTAGTCTGAACATGTAATGTTAGTACATGAAATCATACTTCAATTTTGAAAGACAGTGGCCCCAACTCCCCCCCACCCCTGATAAGATGGTGCTCTAGGCTGCCACATATTTCCCACAATGGGCTGACTGGCACTGCTTTGTACATCTATTGTAAACGATATATTGGGTATGATGGCTTCGAATGAGTACGCAGTTGATATCAGTTTCAGCGACACCAAACGAAAATGTGCAAATCCCATGTCAACATGAAGATTATTGTTCATGTTAACTATTTCCAGCACAAGAAACAAAAATTGAGATCAGTCGATGTTGGCAACACACACAAAATGTGCAAGTAATTTGTGTTCGATGAGCCAAACATTGCGTGAAATGTTTATGTGGGTATCGGGGTGGAACGTGAAGATTTTTGCTACCAGCCAAATAGGCTGCTTCTGTAATAAAATGTACTACCCCAGATAAATTTTCACTAGCTCACACTGGACAAAGTAATTTTCAAGCATAACGAGCAAACAAAAACCATCACATCTTACAATAAGGAATTACCATGTAAAAGAGTTATTTTTAGTCTGTAATTTATTAATTTGCATAAACAACGTACTCATTCAGAGTGCTACATGATAACATGGTTCATACACAGTCAATCCCTACCAGTCAGCCATATATCCAAAATTATCAAAGCTTAGTGTCTTGGAAAAGAGCCTTTATTTTCCCAAAATGTTAGTTATAATACAATAAACGCTCAGATAAAAAAAGATCAGAATACAGTTTTATATGTTAAAATATTCTGATACTTATGTTTATACATAATGTACACAGAATTACACCAGTATCAAAACACACATGCATACACAACAGATATATGAACACCCAAATATATAAACTGTTCTCCAGTGGATCAAACCATTTCAACAATAATAGGGGAGATTACATAGGTTTTAATTATTTTACCGTTATCTGTGTGAAATTTTTAAAGCAGTGGTTAAAGCAACTGAATATTTAACTCAACTGTGCTGAAATGTATATTCTGAATACGAAAACCTTATTCAGTATATATTGAAACAGAATTCTTGTTTACAAACGAACACAAACAAACGAAAGAGTGAATGAGCTGTGATTGGAATCCATGTAGAGAGTCAGGAGTGTGGGAAGGATCTGAATAGAAGAGTCCCGTTTAAAGCAGGATGTAGTGGTTGCTCATACATGTATCGGCAAGGTCATCTTTCCACTGCCCATCAGTACTGTAGCAAGACAGAAATGAACTAATCCATTAGATACATATGCTCACATGCATTCAGTTAGCATTTTAGCTACATTCAGCTAATCGATATTTCACAGAATAGACACTTCTGCTGCAACTAACCTCTAGTGATGTAAAGGTAGAAGAAGTCACAGTAGAATATGGTCTGCACCACACCGGAGACGACGGAGATCTGGTCGAAAAAGCCCTCCGTGTGGTAACGCCACACCCAGTTGGCCAGGTAGAGGGCTCGATAAAGGCCCAGGAAGAACAGATAGTGTGTGGTGATGGACTCCGCCTCGCCCGTCTTGATAATCATGAAGAGCTGCGGCAAAATAGCCACAGACTCCAGGTAGATGGAGAACGCCCAGAGGACCTGACCAAGAAACACGTAAATGGGTATGGAAGACCAGAGGAAGCCAAGCACTACATTCACACAGATACACCCGACCATCCATATTCTGAACATGGTGTCTGAACAGAAGCCTCACTGTCGTAGCCCAGATCCGAACTCCTCCCCGAATTAAAATCAAGCGGGTCTCAGCCACTCACCTCCAGCGGGGTGAAGGCATAGTTCTCGATGAAGGCTAACCCAGTGACGGGAACGAGGACAAACTCCACCCGGAAGGTGTCGCTCTCAGAGCTGTAAGTGTTTCGAAAGCGATGGTAGATCAACTCGATTGTGGCATAGGCCAGAACCAGGAACACAACCTGAATTAGTGGAAGGGAGACACACGATTCACATAGTGCAACAATATGTTACATGAGGCTCAGAGCTGTAGTGACAGGACAGACAAGCAATGCCTGGGGGGCCTGAGCTGGTAGGGGGCTCCCGAAGGCGGTCGACTGCATAGCACATTGCAACGACATATTTGCTTTATTTCTGTATTATATTTTTCACAAAACTGCAGAGGTGGATAGTTCAAGTCCAGAAAGTAAAATTCCAGACCAAGATTTTGTTTTAACCAACCAGTTGAGTACTCTGTGACTGTGACTCTTTATACTCAAGTGGCTGGCTGAAACAAAATATTGGTCTGGATTTTTACTATCTGGACTGTGAAAACAAAGGACTTGTAATTATTAAATTGTATTTATTGATATTATTAATTTAGATGTCATGTTGGAGGAGCACATGGAGTTTTTTTGCCTAGGGCCCCCAGAGTTGCTAGAATTGCCTCTGATGAAACGTAATGATCATTGAAAAAGTCACAACAGCAACAAGATTGCCATTTTGACAATCAGAACGTTTTGCTGCTTTAGTTTCTTGAACTTAATCTGAATTACTATATTAAATAATGAGCTGTATAAATTTATACTTAGGAATGCAGCTTGAAATACTGTAAATGTGTCTGCTAAGCAAAAACTGGTTTGGCTGTGTGAACAAACTCAGGCTTCCTTATAAAGGGCTATGTCAATATGACAAACTAAAAATAAACAGGATTCTCAAACAGTTCCCTGGCTTTTAAAAAATTAGTTCAACGTCCATATCAAACGAAACAGGAGGAGATTTCAAAGAGCTGACTCCAAAACTTTGAAAGAAAGCACCTTCATGACAGTGTTGTAGATTGAGATAAAAGAAGTGAACAGGTCCAGGTATCTGGTGGTGAAAACTAGGGCAAACAGCACTTGGCTCTTCCCAGAGATACCTGTCGAGAGAAGATTGTTATTCGTTTTTCATTAATGTGCACGTATAGAATAAACTGACGTTTGCAAATCTGCGGTTCCTTAAGTCAGTGTTGAAGTTATTGCGCTTCCGGTCATAAGAGAAACTCCGGACTGATTTCTTCCTTAATTTAAACAGCAGGGATCAGCAAACTCGTTAAGAAAAAAAAACCCAAATGTACAATAACATACAGACAGCGAAAAGAAAGAGAAGGATGTTATGCGGATGGAGTAACGGGCGATACAGCCACGCTGCAGCTGCCACGTCACACCTCGGTTCCCAGGAAACGGAGAGAAAGCTCATTTTATTATTATGTAATACCACTATGTTACATTACCTACATTCACAAATTGAATTCTACTATTTTATTCCTGTACAGACCCAATCACCCAAAGAAATATACAGGCCAACTGAAATGCATTTATTTTATACTAGGCAAAATCACAATAATTCATAAGATTTTTAATTCATTCCAAAACTCCGTATCAAATGGGAATGTTCACTGCATATTATATATGGATAGCATTTATTATGTTTTACTTCTAAACAGAATTTTATCTTAGTGGAATGCAACTATACTCAGTAGTGTACATACCAGCGCAGGATTTTGACCTCCAGATCTTGACAAACAAAATTACTATGGCCACAAGATGTGACACATCACCCAAAATGCGAAAAATGTTCATTTCGACTAACTTTGTTCAACAAAATGAAAAACACTAATCGTATTGCTATCGGCAGCAAAAAAAACAAACCGCAGGCTGACACACTGATTTCTAAACCGCTACGAAGTTTAAGTAACTGAAATAATAATTTGCACTGTCCCTAAGTTCTGCACCGAATCAAAAGGCCTGCTTCGTAAAACTGAACTAACTCTACTTTCTGATTCTGTGAGCAGTTAGTGGACAATAGTTGCCTTGAAATTTAGGAGTCCTTTTTAAAGGCAGTTGTTACTTCTTGCTATTAGATGTTGATCTCGCGTCTACGAGTTCTTTAGATGCCCAGTTCCACAAGGATACATTATAGCCACAGCGAGCTCTGCATTTTGTCTTCTTCTACGGATTTACTAGTACACATTCGTGCGGCGAAAAGGTGCACAGCGCCACCTACCGTGCTGTGAGGGCAGTCAATTAACTACATCCACATACCAGCAGTTAGGCAACGTCTGCACTCTGTAATAATTTCATCCAGGTAACTAAATACAGCTAATGAGAGTAAAAACAGATGTTTAAGTGGAAAGAGAAACTGGTGTTTATTCGATACGTTTTTCGTCCTTCCATATACGAAAAAATAAATAACGAAAATAAAGACGTACAGAATAGTTCAAGCACTTTACTAGTACAGCAGAATATCTATCTATCTATCTATCTATCTATCTATCTATCTATGTATCAGCATGAGGCCTTTTGCTACATGAAAGCATTTCAGATATTATTGATTATTTTAGGTAAATCTTTGGGTACATTTTTAAAAATTAGAATTATTTTCAATTGTGAATTGCTCAATTTTCAAGCAAAATGCCAAAGCTGAGTATTCTACTGTCCAAGTCATTCATTTTAATACTATATCTTCCATATTATACTTAAGATTCAAAACTACTTTTAAACAAGTAGAACTAATAATGAATCCGACTATACAATGAGTAATGTGCGCGACTTTCCAATGACGAGGTAAATATGAACATTCACGTGCGAACTACATGTACACCTTAAGTAGTATGAAAATATCCAAAAATATACATTAGCCTTTCAATAATGCTTCAATAATGTAAACTGACTCTTTGAAACTGTATTTTGAAATATTATCACAAGTATACGGTTTGTGTTATACGTTTCCCGTTAAACATAGCAAAGCTGACGAATCCATCACGGAACAACGCCATTATATACCACATACACATCCACAAAATCGGCTCCTCCCTTTCTTAGCTACTATTTTGATCTCTAATATTATACCCTTTCCTCTCAACTGTGACTTTCCTGTAATCCCATTAAATGCCTGACACACCGCCCAAATTAATTATCCTCTCGCCTCCGCCCTGCTTCCAAACTCTCATTTCTTTGGCGGCCAGTGTCACAATCCTTAGCCTCTGTCTCTGTCCCGTAAATCACTGTCCTCGCTCCTTTTAGCGGTCTGAAATCCTGCAGCCTCAGCGCTAGATCCTGGCTCAGTTACAGAGTTGAAAATTAACCTGCGCGCCAGAAAATCTATTCACGCACGTCTGCGCATCATGAGCCAATAATTGTTGTTTTTTAATGCATCTACGAAAATAAGAATGTTATGGGGTAAGCGTAGATGCATATTTAAATTTGACTTCTCCCACTATTAATCGTCTATGTCAGAATTCATAAAACGTGCCGTTTCGTCTCATCCATCATTTGTCTCTTTTTATCGCCTCACATGGCACTTAAATGAAGTAATTTGGTCTTAATTAAAACGTGCTTTTTAATCTAATATCGGTACAATATTATTCCTCCTCGTACCAAAAGCTAAAACTCTACGGTTTTAGAAATCTGCAGCTGTACAGTAAACATGCGCTAAGACATAAGTAGTTAAGTGAAGCACAGGCCTACTTTTTCCCCAAAAAGTAACAAAGCTCTCCCTCTGGCTCTATAGCGCCAACAAAGCGGGCCACTACTTCAGTTACCTTCACATAATAAACTATGTTGACCAACGAGCACTGCTGCAGAAGCCAAATCGTTGCCGTCGTCTTGGATTGTACACTTTATTCAGAGTGGGTTTGGAAGTACCAAAACTTGCTTGGTGAAAGTCACGTGCCTTAGTACTAAAATTGCAAACACACAGTGATGCAGGGTATGAATGTCATCCTGTGAGAAATACATTCGCTGTTTTGTTTTGGTTGGAAACCCGAGACGGTGTCCGTTTTGCTTCGGGCTTTTTCTAATCATTCGTGGCGGTAAGGTGAAGTGCAGAGGGAAGTGATGCGCACAGCAGGCAGGACGACGGTCACGGAAGGAGGGCTACGAAGCCAGTGACGTGGCGGGGACAGCAGACCACCCGCCCTCAGCAAGGTGCGCCAGTCGAAAGGTCACGACAAGTAATCTGCCGCTCCGGCGGCTTACGGGCTATGAATAGACGCCAATGTAGTCCTAGGACATCTTTCACCCGAAATGCCCGGCGCTCTAGCACTACCTCCAGCCCTCGAATCCCTCCTCTGCTACGTTCACTCTGGTCCAGCATCCCCTGCCGGTACCGCTACCTGCACCAGCGCTTCATGGTAAATGTGTTTCATGGTAAATCAGCATATCCCACCCCCTTCTGCCCCCCAGTCCCACTTGCGCATTGTCCATCACGCACTGGGAACTCCTTTTAAAATCTGTGCTTTGGCTACATGGTTACATTTATCCATTCACCTTTCTGTGAACTACATCATCTACTTTCTCTTATTCTTTACCTAATTACCTAGTTTCCCTTCATTACACTCTGTCCTGATTGTCTAGACTAGGGTCACCGCCTATTCCAAGTCAGGGAGAACGCGTTGAACTATAGACCAGGATTTGTAAGCTACCATTTGAGTCAAAAAGGACCTGAATTTCACTCACGCACTGAGTTCTTGCTGTGTGCTGATTCAACCCAGGAAACAAACCAGTCAAGAAGAACTGAACTATACATTTAGCCAAGCGCAGGAGCTTTTCAGTTTTAACGGAGTTTGTAAAACCTGAAGTAGTTCAAAGTGTGCTCTCTGACATGGAGTCTGAGCTGTGAAATTTTATATCGTCCTTAAGATGAGTTTTGATTGCCTAAGTCTTGCCAAAGTATCGTTCTACAATACATCAGTTACCAGAACCATCTCCATCCTCTTAAAGCGTTAAAGAATATTGTCAATTATGAAAAATCATCTTAGGCAATCCACGCATTATGTTAACGACTTATTTCATGTTAAGACTGTTGTTAAGTATTGAGGGAACTTTCCTCTGTATAATAACACTCGTGGTGTTTTTATAGTGACCATGGAAACTAACGTTCCCTCCTGCTATCTGCCTAAATGACACGGTTAAGGGATGTTATTTTTAAACGCATTGATTTCTGAATAGAAGTGGGCGTGAAACTGTCCAGAAGCAAAATGTGGAGGTTTAGGCAAAAAACAAAGATATTAAAAACACAGTGATTTATCATTATGACGCAGGATTGAGATTTTGGCTGCTCCCACCGCAGATGAAAACCAGAGGAGTCATTAAGAGGTTTGAAAGCAGTCGAATATCCTACGTATCTAAGAACGTTTCCAGGAGTTCACTAAAACACGAGAAAGTGGTGTGTCAGAGAAAAACCAAAGATTTAAAGGACGGAAGGGCCAAAAAAATATGAAGGGAACAAATATAGGAACAGAAGACACAGAAGGGTTAACAGTGAACGCATTTGTTCAAAAAGAGTAGAAACCGAAGTATTACTTTATGAATGCAACCAGCTAAATGCACTGATAAAAGGAATAGGCAAAAATGGAAGGAGAGTACGCACTGGTGGAAGACGCACAAATGCGCACAAAGGGAGACACAATCAAGTTGACAAGCTCTCCCGCCTTCTCTCGCCCACACACTTCCAGACAGTGTACTCGCGCTCAGGTGTCCGCCCGCGTGTAGGCAGCGAGAGCGCGCAAAGAGAGGATTACTGTTTGCAGGGGGAGCTGAGAGGTAGGAGGTGTCGAGGGGCAAACATCTAACATGAAAATGGAGTGTAAATTACCCGGTAGAAAAGGAATTTCAGAAAAAGGATTTTGATACACACATAAGGAACATACTTTAATTTGCAACTAAGGCGATACGGATAGTTTGGGAATTTGTTGCAGAGAGGATACAATTAGAAGCTTGAAAAGCGAAGTTGTGGATCGTTCTTGGCAGGAAACAGGTGAGCAAGTTTATCGTTTTTGGTCCCGGACGATCTTGATTAATCTCTTTAAATCCACTTAGGTGTGTTAATAAACGTTTGGGTGAGATATTTTAAAGAGCGGGCTAAATTAGTTTTTGTATCCGTTGTCCCCAAAATATTAACTAGGCCTATAAAATTACATTTATTTTTTCGCCCAGTGCGCTTCTGTCCCGCATCCAAATGATGTGCTAATGTCATTTTTAAATTTCGCACTAGGCTGAAATCTGATTTTAATTTAGCCCCGCAAATGTCATCTTAAGCGATTCTTTTGATTCAGCAATACAACTCAATTACACTTCCGGTTATTAAAAAAGATTACAGACAACGTGCATGAACTACAATCATATTGTGGGATTACACTTAAAATGTACGCATAACGATGATAGCGGTTTAACAGTTTCTGAAAGGATGGAGTGATCTGAGAATGCAATGTGTAAAATGTAAATGAGTATACCAAGGGTTTACAAAACACCAGGCTATCATTCAATAAAACCGCACAAGGTTTGTGAAAAAAGTTGTAGTAACGTAGCAGGCGGATAATCCCGAATATATATGGCTATCCGCCTGTTCCCGTCAGATAAGTCTGCTGTGACGATAAAGCAACAAACCCGAATTAATTTTTAAATTGTGCAAATACAGACGATTTTAGAGAAATGTAACATTGCAAATTATTACAAGCTTATAAAACGATTACTCGGGTAAGCTCATCAGGGTATAAAAGAAAAAAAAACAAATGATCGAATACAACTAACAATCAGCAGGGGAAGGTCATTTTAGCCGTTTTGAATAAATAAATAACTACAAAAAACATAAAAGCCATACTGATTTTTGCAGGCTGTCATTGTGTCATTATGTTCGTATTTATGCCATATACTTCTGTCACGTTCACTGGATCTCTATATGTCCTTCATATTATGATTGCGTGTCAAAACTGATTCCAGAGTGAATGTGTACTAAACGTGTTAGGCATTATATTCGTCTTCATTTAAACTGTACTACCCATTCATTCATCCACCTTCTGCACTGTACAGGATGACGGACAGCCTATCCCAGGAGACACAGTGCACAGGGCAAGGAAGGATCCTGGACAGGATGTCAGTCCATCACAAGGCATACAGCCAAATGCAATTGCATCATATGAGAAATTAGAAGCGAAACCCATTTGCCCAAATGCATGTTTCTGGAGGAAACCTCAGTGGCCCTACTGTATATAGTGCAACGCTAGGAGCGTACACAGACTCCTCGGAAGCAGGATGGCGGCAGCAATCTGCACCCAAAACTTGGAGTTCTGCACATTCAGGCACCCTAACGCACTTTGCAGCAACGTCTGATACAATATTGAATATGATATTCCATCATCTAAATTTTATTCTGTGGCAAAGTTGTACTCTGATTTCAGTGCCGCATGTCACACTGCAATGATCAGCGACAAGTATGAAACGAAAATCGTTAACCTCACTGATCAGTGCATTGCATTTTTACACTCCCGCGGTGCGCAATGCCTTTGTCAGACTTCCAGAAATGGTGCTGAACTTCTGCTTTGATGCTTGCGTTATTTAATTGATAGACTATTAATTTTTATTCTATACACAGCTTAATCCTCTATGCATAATGTAGTCTAAAAAATGTGTATGCCTCACCATACTACAGATCTTCGTATGATGTCACAAACGTACTTCAAATCCAAAGACATTAGTCGTGGATGAGATACTGTAAGACGATATTAGCGTCAACTAAGCGCAAAATCCACAGTGTTTCATGGTAAATCAGCATCTGCTCTGACACTTGAATGTTAATTTATTTTTCTGATGGAATCTTTCCAATTTTCTCTATTTAATGATCCACTATACGCTGCAAACTCTGTGCTCCTGTTTCACTAAAAACGCACCCTTTCGCTGTAAATGACTAGCGTTAGCCATCACGTAGTTCTCGTCGGCAGTGGTGGAGTTGACCCAGCTTGTCCTCTCCGTAATTATGCGCATTTCTGATTACTTGCCACTAGATGGCAGCGACGGAAAGGCCGCTTCTATAAGTAGCCTGAGGATCTGTTACGACGGTGGATGACACAGCATAGCTCTAATAGGATAATGATGGTCGGGTCAGTTCAGAGGCTAATTCCGCTATCCCTGCACTCCTGATTGCCATCTCCCTTCCACCGTCCTTTTTTTTCAGATTATTGCGTGGGACCTAACACAGTCACTTGATTTTGACCTACCTATTAAATTTCCGTTACTGAACAGAGATTAGTACAAGCTACAAGGTTCACCTGTAACTGTCTGTACCAGTGCACACGTTAGGCGTGTAGCAACTTATTGGGTACTTAATGTAATACATGCTTTATATAACGCCCATCCCCCAGTTAAGACCTCTTCATGTTGTTCCTATATTTGTGCCTGTGACTCACTGAGTGTTTCACCCTGATTTGTACCTAATGATTCAAAACAACAACCCAATAATATGAGACATGACTGGAAGAATTCTGCCATGGAGACCGTTAATTATCAGCCTCAGCCACCCAATACTTCGCCGTTTCCATGGTACAGCAGGGTCTACAGCCAGGAAGGGCTGCCGTAACGTCTCTGTGAGGAGCTTACATCGCTTTTCTGCTCCTTAGTTCTCCTTCGCCTCTACAGGCAGCAGTGCTGTGATACATTCCCCTTCCTCTGATGCATGGCGTGTCCTCTTCCCGGCCAATCATGTCGTCTTCTGCCATTTTCTCAAGGTCAAGGCAACACGGAAGGCCCCTGCAGGAGAAAGGGAAAAAAGCGTTAGCAGGACAGAAAGCTGTTATATAAAATCATGCAGTTACATCCACAAAATCTCAGTGTTGATCCAGAATGTGATCAAATCAACTGGGTGATCAATGCAGGAAACTGATTTCCATCAAAGCTTCAGCTGTTGAAGGCTGTTGCTAAGAAACCTCTAAGAACTCGATATTATACCCTTACGTAGGATTAGTGTACTTTTGATACGTTTCTTCGGTATTTCGATGCATAGCATCTCTGTTCTGCCTCCCTACTGGTTCTAGAGCCAGTGTCCATTTCTTTAGAGTCGGGCTTCAGCCCGTTGGGCCTAATTACGGCACCAACATGGCCATTTTCCAAGCCGTAATCAATATTGCGATATAAAGTCGCCAAGAGGCCTGCAAAACATGTTTATGCATAAAAACAATGGAGGAACATGTGTTCATCAAAAACATACGCAGAACTGCAAACTGGCCTCGGGTTTGCAAAATAAACCAGTGTCCCGCAGTTAGGAGGGGAAATGAAAGCCATTTTTACTCATAGTCATTTAAAAAAATCTGTCAATACACCGTATTCATATTCTGTGCTTAAAATATCACTCTGGTACCACTATTTATTAAAAAAAATTATTATAATAAAAAATGATTAAGAAAACAGGACTACCGTTTTCTGATGTGACACTTAAGGATACGACTTTACGGTGGCTCTAGTAAATTTCCCAGGGACACAATTACGTTACACTGAAGCCAAGCATTCAATAAGTACACGTATAAATATATAAAAGCTTCCTGGGTTTAAATGCTGAGGCCAGTAAACTGAAGAACTGGAGTGGAAAGGAAAGCGGAAACGAGAAAAAACGGAAATATGCCTGTCTGGAACATTCACCCCAGCCAGAGCGAGCTGGCAGCCACCCCTGACATTTAATCGCCCAGTTTGCATCGTGGATATTAGCCACTGTATCCTGCCCCCCCACACGATATTCAGGAAGAAAACCAAGATGCCTGGCAGCAGAATGAGCTGGCTTGATTTTTTTGGGCAATGTGTTGTCATGGAGACATGCGCAAACAATACCTTTAGCTGGCTCACAGTGATACATACATCGTTACCGTAAATGTCAAACAACCCTGATAAAGTCGTGTCAAAAACGTCGATTCAAAATGTGTCTATTTTAATGTAAGATAGGTTGAATGAGTAATATTCAGAATGTACGTGACAGACTAATTCCTACAGTCAGCGATGACATTGTGGTATTATTCTGATTGACCCTCTCAATCCGGTTTCACGTCAGTGCCAGCTGTTTCCACAGAATTAAGCCTGACCAGCTCATGGATTTAAATTGTAGCAGACACCAAGAACATCTATGTCTTAGCCTCTGTGGCGCTGAACAGAACCGTCTCAAAATTGCACGGCAGAATTAACGGGTATTATGCTAGAAGGATTACATGGGGGATTATTTTTTGATTAGGAAGGCAGAAAGCATCTCTGAGCCAAGTTCCTATTGTATGCAGTTGCTTAAAAGGTCATGATTCTGCACAGTAGCTTGTATGAAGACAACCCATTTTATAAGATGTATTTTAAATATACCAATATATAGGCCTAACAGATCTGCCTGAATGCAGCCTTTCAGGGTTAGCTTTTAACAGCTTTAATGATATCTGCTTTTAGTGAGTACCCAGTACTTTATGGGTGATCAGTACATACTGAGTAGTCAGGGTAATCACATTGCTTTGTTTACATGGACAAACTCTGAGGTACAATGGGCTGTCAGGAAGCAATTTAGGACAGATGTAATTCCTGCATACACTCTGGGTAAAGAGGACACGCTAAGGCAAATTAATCCATCCATCGCTATTCAGGCTGTCTGTCCTCCAGAGTAACCTCCCTGAGGAACTTCTGCTGTATTTTTCACATTTACTTATTCACACAACAAAAGTAACAGGAAAAGTGGACTAACTATCCTGTACTCTTCCCTTCCCTGCCCTCTCTGTCTGTCAGGATGTTCTCTGCAGATGCTGGTCACCATGCCAGTCCTTAATCTTCATAAGTAGAGCCTGAACCTCTCAGATCTCAGCAACAGTCTCCCGAGCAGACAATCCCTGAATCCATGGGAACGGTGAGAGGCAATAGGTGAGGATGCGGAAATTACTCTTTATATGTAACATTTATATAAGGGCCTTAAATGCATCATGATGTAACCAGGAATTTGGATTGCAGATAATCTGGAATAAAATAATACTTTACCTTAAAACACAATATGTAATACCTATGCCACTCGTATCATATTGGCACTTCTGTCTGCTGTACTGTTTGCCTCACTTGCACATTGTACTTTGGACACAGGTGTCTGCTAAATAAATAAATGTAAGATTTCTATCTGTATCCATTTTCAAAAACACACAAAAAGATTGGAAATTGAGTGCAATGACCAGAAAGTACCACAAGAGGGAGACCTGAAATTTAAAAATGCCTCTTTTGAAAGACATTCTGACAAAGGCAGCGGAAAAGCGATGCGGATGAGCACAGATCCTGGCTCAGATATAATCCTTAAAACCTTCAGTGTGGCTGCAGTCCCTCACACAGTCAAGCCCCTCCCCAGGTAATCCTTTCTGAGGTGAAAGAAAAGTAAAAGCAAGAAACAAGATAAAATGTGACTAATATTTCACAAAAGGATTTGGGAACCTTATACACACCCAGTAAATTGTAAGTTAGATTCAAATGTCAAAATAAGAATTGAAATGAATCCTTTGTCTGTTTTACATCATTTCTGTCTCATTCTTCAATCCCATCCACAAAAAAAAAGTTACAGCATCGTTTCAACAGCCGAAGAGGGACTCAAAGTCTCGGCTTTCGGGCTGTATAATGGGCACGATCCGGGGCGGCACCATCTGTCCTCCTTGGGTCCAGGGCTTGGAGGTGAAAGGTCAACAGGAGACGTGAGTGGTGGTACGGGGGCCATGGTGGAGGTGCAAAGGATAGAGAGCAACAACGGGAGGATCGTGACCGGCAGGAGCAGACCACCGAGGAGCCGCTTCGTCAGGAAGAACGGCCAGTGCAACGTCGTCTTCTCCAACATGGAGGACAAGCAGCAGCGCTACCTGGCTGACATCTTCACCACCTGCGTCGATATTCGCTGGAGGTACCTGCTGCTTATCTTCAGCTGCGCCTTCCTGTCATCCTGGCTCTTCTTCGGGGTGATCTTCTGGGTGGTCTCCTGGGCGCACGGCGACTTCGAGGTGCACACGGACGGCACATCCCATTTCGGGGGGAACTTAGACCTGGGAGGGGGACTGGGCCACAGCCTTGCACACAGGGAGGAGAACCACAAAGAGTGGATGCCATGTCTCCTTCACGTCCAGAGCCTCACCGGTGCCTTTCTGTTCTCCATGGAGACCCAGACCACTATCGGTTACGGTTTCCGGTGTGTAACTGAGGAATGCCCCATGGCTATGATGACCGTGGTCATTCAGTCCATCATGGGCTGCCTCATTGACGCCTTCATGATTGGGACAGTCATGGCCAAGATGGCACGCCCTAAGAAGAGGGCCCAAACGCTGCTCTTCTCCCACAATGCCGTCATCGCCCTTAGAGATGGCAAACTCTGCCTGATGTGGCGGGTGGGCAACCTGAGGAAGAGCCACATCGTGGAAGCCCATGTCAGGGCCCAGTTCATCAGGCCCTACATCACAGCAGAAGGAGAGTTCATTCCTATGGAACAGACGGACCTCAATGTGGGCTACGATGAGGGCATAGACAGGCTTTTCCTTGTGTCCCCTCTCATCATCATCCATGAAATTGACAAGGAAAGCCCGCTGTATGGCATGAGCAAAGCCAACCTAGAGACAGAGGAATTCGAGATTGTGGTTATCCTTGAGGGAATGGTGGAGGCCACAGCTATGACCACCCAAGCTAGAAGCTCCTACCTGCCTAACGAGATCCTCTGGGGACAGAGATTTGAGCCGTTGATTTTCGAGGACCGGGAAACCTACCAGGTAGACTACTCCCGGTTTCACAAGACCTACGAGGTGAGCTCCACGCCCCACTGCAGTGCCAAGGAGCTGAGTGAAACACCGATCCGGTCATCGACCCGCTCATCACGCTCTGCATCTCCCACTGGCCCCAACAATGGGCACCGCTTCATGCCTCCTCACTCCCCGAGTGACTTCTGCTACGAGAATGAGGTAGCCTTGTGCGAGGACGAAGGAGAACCTGAGAACGGAAGGAGTGGAAGTGCCTCAGACCATCTCATCCGAAAGCCGCTTTTCCAGGAGAGGCTCCGTGAGCAGGCCAGTGAGGTGCTGTGCGTTTTAGACATAGATGATAAAGTAGAATTTGAGCGACTGACAGCCATTCCCCTCGATCCACTCACCTACAGGAAGGAGTCCAATATCTGATTGTCAAAGGACAATCACCCTCCTTACTCCAGTTCACCCAGAGATACCTATTCAAGGTCTTTCACTGGAATTGGTGTTTTTCTTGCATTCTATTTCTTAATGGGTGAAACCACAGCCCAAAGTCTTCCATACGCTTACTTAGCAGGGCAGTGGTGTGAGTTACTGCTCACTGTATATCTCTCCTGCTCAACCCCCTCTTTGGGCCTTTTTTGTGTTGGGCAACATTGCTCCTGGGAACCGACAGGATGGCTGATTTGATTCCACCTGGGACCCGGGAAGATGTGAGATTGGCATCATTTGCCGGCAGTAAAAGACAAGAAATCATCTCATCGCAAGCTGCAAGAGATTTGTGCCTCTCCTGATCCACCGAGGCAGCTAGTGACCACGCAGAGATGATAACAGACTACACCATGATGACTGCTTGATAATCCATTTTAAGCAGGCATTTTTCCAGGAGAATTAGTGAGAGGAAAAATTTGACACTTGCAGGTGATTCACCTGAAAGCCTGTTGGATTAATGACAGCACGTCAACAGTGAAAGTGGAGAGACGCCCACATCTCAATGAGATGCTGACTGTTAGCATTCTGTGTACGGCTGCGCACTCCATCTATAGGGAACACGTGGCAAATACAAGATACATACTCTAATAAAAAAAAAATATGTGGCAGATCAATTTAACGTATATTTGTCTGACAATCTGCCAAAATAGAAGCTCCTACCTAGGTTTTTGCTTTTAAAAACTCAATTAGAGAGTAGGTAGGTGATCAGTTTAAATTAAAAGAACATTAGTGTAAAATATAATATATCCCTGCAATATAAGACAGATCATATGAAAAAGACCTACAAGTGGCTGATTGTCTTGACAATCACACACTTCAGAAAATAAGGTATTTCTTTTGCAGTAAAAAAACAAACATGCTAGTAAGTTTCTAGATTCCATTGTCGGCTTGGCTATGAATTGTGATATGCTCTCTTTCCAGTGACTGGAAACCAGTATCTGCCCCATAGTTGGAATGGAAAATGTAGAAGATTAAGATACTTTAATATACTCATGCGAATACCTGCAAACCACCTTCCTACCTCAGGCTATAGAGAAATCAATTCGCCTGCAGGCTTCCAGTAGGAATCTTAGAGAAGCAACTGCAATATATATTTTTAAAGGCTCTGTCCATAGCCAAAATGGAGAGGGCAAGGGTCCTTTTAAGTTTGAATCCCTTCAGAAAGCACTGCAGTCTGATCCCCTGATGAAGGTACATGCCTAGATGTTCTGGGACGGTGCTTAAAGACTATAGTTGGTGTTTTATTACCGTGACAGTATTGCAGCTGTGAATTATAGTGGATGTGAAGTAAAAACCTGGAAATCAATACTTTAACACAGTGTTTCCCAACCTGGTTTTTGGGGACCCCCAAACAGTCCATGTCTTTGCACCCTCCCAGCTCCATGCCTGATGGTCCACATATTAGCTCCTACTGAGAGATGGGAGGCAGCAAAAACGTGGACTGACTGGGGCTCACTGAGGACTGGGTTAGGAAACACTGATTAACATGTGACTATTATTGTGACAAGCTTTTATCAGCTAAATTACGATCACTTTTTTTTTTTAATGACAATTTTGGGCCTCAAATAGGTCTGCTAGGCTAAACCTGTGGAGAAAGGTATAATATTGTAACGTGTAACAGCAGTGAATCGATGCCCCCATTGTGTGTCAGACTGTGGTCTGAGGTTTCACCATCTCATTTAGCGTTTCCGCAGAAACACGCTGGATGTATTGGGAACCTTGCACTTTTCCACTGTCACTTAATTAGGATTTAATCCTTATAAATGTGTCTCATTCCTTCTTCATTCTCATTAAAATATAACTGAATGGCAAGTTCACTACTTCGGTTATATGCAGTTTGAAACCCACATACTGCCATGATACTGGTATTTGACATAGATTTATATGTAGTTTTAATTATTGCCTGCAGTCCTAAAGTGAATAACAAAGCAAACTACAAAGCAGATGGCTAAGAGCACTATTCACGCTTTTATTTCTGCAAACCCATTTTGTAATTGTTTCACTCTCAGCTTTTAAAGGCATTGACGTTTGTATATTAATATTTCAAATCCAGACCTTCTTGTCCTAAACACTCAAACCTCAAATAGTGTAGACTTGAATTTTAAAAAGCACTTTACTCCTTGTCTATATATGGTTGTAAATAAATTATTATTTATTGTATATTGAACATAGTATGATTATTACATATTCCTCCAAAAATACTTTCATACTTCTGCTTGTTGCATTTTGCTTGTTTTTCCTTCCTGCATTTATACAATCTTATTTCCTGCGTTTTCCTTCGGAAACTTTAGATCATATCCGCCCTCTAGTGGTGAATCAATTATTACACTCATATCGCAGATTGGATGCTGTACATGTAAACGTTTTCTACAGGGCGATGGGTGACAGTGTTGCCTCTCACTTTCAGGATTGGGGTTTTGGATCCCGATTTTTCTCTGTGTATGTGGAGTTTGCATGGACTTTCTGTGTCACTAGGTTTCTCCTGATACTGTGGGTTCCTCCCGCAGTCCAAAGACATGCAGTTAGGCAAACTGGTGTCTCTAAATTGCCCTTCATGTGTGTGTATGAGCCCTGCCACGGCCTGGCATCCCGTCCCAGGTGCCCCCGGCCTGGCGTCGGCTCCAGTCCCCTGTAACCCTGTTCAGGAGAATGAAACATGGCTGGAATTTTGCAGATTCCATCAGTCAACTCATTTTTTGATATCCACGCTTCTCCACCAAGAAACTGGATTAAGTTCCAGAATTCCAGAAGAGAAGATCCACCCGTCCATCACTGATAACAGCTAGACCCTGTACAGGATTAGCAGAACTTGGAGTCCATCCCACAGAGCACAGCGCATGAGGCAGGGGAACCCCTAGTATGGCATGCGAGTCCATTGCAGGGATTTACTAACACACAATCACACTGTATAGAAACCACTAACACCAGTTCACCAAAAAGAAGGGAATTTTGGAGAACCAATGACAACCACTGCAGTCACTTGGTGAACATGCAAACTCCATGTATGCAGGACCGACAGCAGGAAGAGAACCCACAACCCTTCAGGCGGCATGCGATAGTGCTACCCACAGACCCGGAGAACCATAACTTCAGGGGTTGCCCTACAGAAAACGGATCAACCACCAGGACAGGTTAAAGCCCAGCTCCATACGAATCCCTAAGAACGTCAGAGGCACATGCAGAAGATCTGACTTCTCCTCACAGTCACTCAATCAACGTCAAGCAGCCACTAGATCGGCCAAGTGTGGACGTCTGTAGCTCAGGCTGCCGATCGGCCCACGCACACCTGACGGCGGCGCCGTCTCTAATCAAACCACAGGGAGGAATGCGGCCAGTGGGAGGGTGTCGGCCTCCGAAATGTCACCGGCAACGTGACTCTCCTAAAGCTTTGTTCCCGCATCTCTGTGGAGTGGGGAGGGGGCTTCCAAAAGCTGAGTCAGCGGTTCAGAGGCTTTTCCTGTGCTGCCGCGAAAACAAAGCCACGTCCAATAAACAGAGACTGGGAAATGACACCAGTAAGGTGCTCAGAACACCCGACTGGTTTAAAAGAGGGATGGGCGATGAAGAATGAAGAGAAAACGCAACACCCAGACCAAAGTTTACACCTAGCTAGCTTAATTAATACTCCCAGGAGGAGATACTGGGCATTAGACAACAAACCACTTAGCGGTAATAAACCATTAATTATTAACCCGAAGGCAGCATGACTGACTCTGGGTCTTGAAGATAAATCACATTAAAAAAAACAACAAAATTCCACTTGAATACAACTACGGTTATATAGACCTTTATATAGACCGTTATAAAGGCCTTTCTGCTAAATCCACCCCCCTTGCAGATCACACACTTCCCTGAAACCCATCACCTTCTTGGAGACCAGGACGGAGAATCGCTTCTCCTCCCCTCGACTGCCATCTGACATCTCGGCTCATTCTTCCCAGCTCCCCCAGATAATTTTTCCCTCCCAGATCCCATCAGATTAGGAGGGGCTCTCAGTGAATGTGGGACGCCCCCCCCCCCCCACCAGAGAGGATGCCTCGGTACAGTAAGTCATCTTGGGCTTTATAAACTGCACTTTCGATCCACGCCCCCATGTCGGTAATTAAATCGGTGCGGATTACAATCTTCCTTCTCTTACCCTAATAATGTACTTCCCTGCTCCATCCCTATCGTCACCATCAATGGCATGATCATCAGACTCAACAGACTCCACTACAGACCCCCCCCCCCCCCCCAGACCTCTATCTTCTCACGCGGCCACATTCTGACAGCACCCACAAAATGGGAAGTGGTTAGACGGCTTGACCTTTGACCTTACTGGGGAGGGTACTGCATCTCCAGGCCCCTGAGGCCATTGGCTTTATGGGCCGCTGTCCCTGTTCTGGGGGGGGGTCCAGTGTGGGCCTAATAAGGCCCCATTGTCCATTGTCCAGCTGTGATATGAGCACAGCTCAACAGTGAGCCATTGTGCCGCCTCACGGCCCACTGCCGTGCTAATTAGGGGCTGGATCCCAGCACCAGAGTCCTGGCCAGCGGCTGATCTGCTCTCGCCCTCGTTTGCCCATTTCGCTCCCCACACCTTTGCCGTTCATCTTAGCCCCCCGCACCATCATTTTGCCCGTTCCGTTTTTTTGTTGCCTTCTCATCACCTCTCCAATATGACTGAGAAGGATCCAACTTTGCCCGATCCATCTCAACTTCCTGTTTATTCAAACTGCACTTCCTCCTTCTCCAGCTGACCTTTAAGCAGACAGCCACATCTCTGTCTCCGCACTGAAAATTCCATCTCTTGGTTTGTATAATTTTTACATTTTCTGTTTCTTTAGATTCATCCCCTTCCCATACATTCTTCTGTCTTTTCCCCATATTTGTTCCTTCTTAATTATAACTGAAATTCTAACCCCCCCCTGTTTTTCCAGCTTTTACTCTCTCTGTTTCACTCCCTTTCTCTCCATCTCTTTCAGTCCCTTTCTCTCCCATTCTTCGCTTTCATGCAAAGGGGCACCGGAATGGAAAGATAGAGTTACAGATTCCCGAAATACCTTCATGGGATGGGAGCAGGTTTTCAGCGTACTTCAGAAAGAGGATTGGACCAAAAAAAAAAATCAAAAAGACCAATGTCTGCCTTTCTCCCTGGGTGTTTCCCGTCTCCTGACCCTCTTCTGCTGAGGAGTAGCTCTTGTGGTTTATGCATCAGTACATAAATCACCACATCCCAGATACCTGTACATCTAGGTACGCACTGCATAATCACCACATCCCAGATACCTGTACATCTAGGTACGCACTGCATAATCACCACATCCCAGATACCTGTACATCTAG
>JAODJW010000045.1:1955197-1989464 GCA_026777045.1 Hyperopisus bebe
AAGCGCACAGTCAGGTTCGTACAATCGCTTGCACACATACCTACACGCGGTTTATATTTCCAGCACCCAGCCCCTGTTTACTTAAGAGCTCGATGGTATAAATTGAAGTTCTGTGTTACTGTGGGTTCATATTATTCCAACACTTGGTCCCTGGGGAGCTTGAACTAACTGCCAAGCCTTAAACAGTAGCTTGTTAGCGCACACGAGGACCGGGCTAAAATAACACAGACAGAAGGGGCCAGCTCGGCTGCAGCAAATTGGTGCGGAGCTCGGAGTTCCTCTTTGAGTCATTATATTTTTACAGACTGTGACACGGCCGCTGTCGTAAATGTATTGCATCCTACTGTAATTGTCAGCACGTAACAAGTAGGTTACAGAGACGCCGTCGTTTTCATTTTTCAAAACACATGGGCTACTTTCCGCATTGAGTGAAACCTGGAGTTACAGTCTTAGGCCACGTTAATAAGCCCTGTCTCATTTACTGTCCATTCGTCAATGGAGTTTGGATTTAGATCTGCAGTTAGGCTTCCCTCAGTTTCTCTGTCAGTCTCTATATGTTCTCTCTAACCAAAAGCATGAGGTCCACATACCGCAGCTCCTACCGCAAAGATGTCCTTCTTCGTCATGAAAAGGACACACGTGACCTCTATTTTGCTCTGTCTTTTTCAGGTTCAAGCTCGCCGACAGCGGACAAGAGTGAAATTAACCGGCGCAATAAGTGAGGGAGAATGAGCGTGGCAGGACGGGTGCACGGTACACCGAAAAGAAGCGCGTAGTGAGGGAGCGTACACTTACGAATGGAAAGAACTTTGGCGTGGAACGTTTGCAGGGTTTCGAAACAGAGGCTACAGGTTACCATAGAGACACATTGGCAGCTTATATAGAGAACTCATGACAGGCTGATTTTTATTGGAGAGCCAATCCATTATTACTGACAGTTAGAAAGCATCAAGGGAGAAAAACGGTCTCCCCGTTTCAGCGGGAGGGTAAGTACAGGCGATCTGAGTAGGTTAAACCCAGAACCTCATTTTCTGTAAAGAAGCACCAGAAAAGGAGGGGAGATGTCAGGAGAAGAACAGAGTTTATCTGAGGTGGAGATGAGCCCTGGTGTGTCGGATGATGGCCACTCGTTGTCACCTGGGCATCCCTCCGGGGCAACGGGAGGTGCGGATTCCCCTTTGGCTGGGGCGCAGTCGATGGTGGGCGGCAGCGATGAGGCCCATGGGTCGGTGGGCAGGATGGGGGGCAAACCAGAAGACGACGACGACCGCTTCCCCATTGGCATCCGCGAGGCGGTCAGCCAGGTGCTCAACGGCTACGACTGGACCCTGGTGCCCATGCCCGTGCGAGTGAACTCCGGGAACAAGAGCAAGCCGCACGTGAAGAGACCGATGAACGCCTTCATGGTGTGGGCGCAGGCTGCGCGCAGGAAGCTGGCGGACCAGTACCCTCACCTGCACAACGCGGAACTCAGCAAGACACTGGGAAAACTGTGGAGGTAAGGGGGAAACCGGCGGAACCAGTAACAGGAATGACAGGCCTGAGCCACACGGTCTGGGCTCTGATTCCTCACTGGCACATTAATGTGCAGATTCCAGGAGGTCAGGATTCATGCTAAGCCAGGGTTACCCGCCAGTATAAAACTGCAGTGACCCACTTTTGGCGGATGCAGCTAATTGGTCACCTAAACGGTAAATCTCAGCCATGTCATTTGTTCCACTTTCGGTGACCATAGAGTTAGCGTGTAAAGCTCATGAGTCGCAGTGATAACTGCTCTTCCAATGAAAGAGGACGACACCTATTTCCGCAGCAAAATGTCTCGCCAACATGCTATGCCACCTGTCAAGGGTGTAGTTTTGGTTTCAGCATTGCTAGGGACCAAACCAGCCCCACACACCCCTGCCTCCCCCTGCCTCCCCCTGCACGGTACTCCCACAATACCTCCATACCCAAATCTATGCCCTTGCCACCTGTCATTCCTGGAACTCACAGAAAGGTGTATCCAGCACTGAAGTTACCACGCAGGTAGTCCTGCACACCACAAGCAATAATGAGAAATGGGAAATGAAAGCGATACATGACCAAGTTCACATCTGAACGTGACTTTATCTTATAGGAGGCTGCATCTTTCTGGTATTTGCTGACCCCTATCTGTTGAAACTGTATTGGGCTTTTTCCCGCTTTTTTCCCTGATTGCATATCAGCGATGGCTTTGTGACAGCAGGTATCTCAGTGCCTCTTGTCCACTGTCACTTCATAATAAAATCGAGGCGCTCAACTCAGCAGGGCCACCTGCATCCAATTAATGAAATAAATGCAAAACAGTAGCCTGTAAATTTCATTTCATAACAGGCAATTCATTAAATGCACGAGGAAGGATCTTTTGGGTTTTTTTTTTTTTGCATTGTTGTGTAACTAGTTAGGAAATGTCATGGATTTCAGGGAGATTAAAAGTTTGAAGGTCGGTGTTTTCCCATGTCAGCCTGTGCGCAGTAAGTCTGCGTTTTGGACTGAAAAGATACGGTAAAATCTGGCTATTATGTCATTACCCTGCAGCGAATGACAGCTTTCTGGAACAGTGTGACTCGAAGTCTATAAGATGGAAACTGCCTGCTTTTTATGTGCCAGTAACAAAAAAAAAAGATTTTTTTTAAACAAAAAAGTAGCTCCTCAAGTCAAGTTGCCGCTGGTAAGTCAGTGGTTTCAGGTGCTTGTTTGACTGATAAAGTCATTAAAAATACGTGATTTATGGCACTTTTCTGCTCCAGAGACATTGACAGCCTTCACAAAAGCGGAAAGCACGTCTGCATTGGACCTTCCTAATGGGGAAGATCGTTAGAATTTCACCAGGAAGCAGGCAAAGTGTGGTGTTGTGTTGCTTTAGCGTGACCTGACTACAGGACTGCTTCCTCAGTGTGCCCCCCTCACACCCCCACCCCACTGCCGCCCAACCCAGGCTGCTGAATGAAAACGACAAGAGGCCCTTCATCGAGGAGGCCGAGAGACTGCGCAAGCAGCACAAGAAGGACTATCCAGAGTACAAGTACCAGCCCCGACGGCGCAAGAACGGCAAGCCGGGCTCCAGCTCCGAGGCCGACGGCCACTCCGAGGGCGAGGTCAGCCACAGCCAATCACACTACAAGAGTCTGCACCTGGACGTGGCCCACGCTGGTGGGGCGGGGTCGCCACTGAGCGACGGGCACCACTCACACCCGGCAGGTGAGCTGTGGGGTGCGTCCGTCTGCTGATTGGTGGGGCCACCTTCAAGAAGTGTCTTATTGGACGAGTGAATAATCGACACTCTTTCACTTCCGTAACACTGTATCCATCGATTATAATGCAGCTGTTTCAAAGCGAAGCCGCCATCTTGTTTTGTACCTGACTGTATGACATCTCCCATCTCCCCCCTGCAGGCCAGAGCCACAGCCCGCCCACACCCCCCACCACGCCCAAGACGGAGCTTCAGTCCGGGAAGTCGGCTGAGGGGAAGCGGGAGGGCGGCGGCGGTGCTGGAGGGTCCCGCGGAAACTTGGGGGTAGGTGGGGAGGGGGGATCTGGCTCCGGATCTGCCGGGGGGAAGTCCCACATCGACTTTGGCAACATGGACATCGGCGAGATCAGCCACGAGGTGATGGCCAACATGGAGCCCTTCGACGTGAACGAGTTCGACCAGTACCTGCCCCCGAACGGGCACCCGGCCGGGGCGTCGGGCTCCTCGGGCTCCCCCTACGCCTACGGCATCTCCTCCGCTCTGGCCGCCGCCAGCGGACACTCGGCCGCCTGGCTGTCGAAGCAGCAGCAGCAGCAGCAGCAGCAGCATCACCAGAGCTCGCTCAGCTCGGACCCCTCCAAGGCGGCCATCAAGAGCGAATCCGGCGCCGGAGCCCACTTCACGGAGTCCGCCTCCAGCGGCTCGCATGTCACCTACACCCCCCTCAGCCTCCCCCACTACGGCTCCGCCTTCCCGGCTCTGGCCTCCAGGGCCCAGTTTGATTACTCCGACCACCAGGCCTCTAACTCCTACTACTCTCACTCGGGGCAGCCGTCAGGCCTGTACTCGGCCTTCTCCTACATGGGGCCATCGCAGAGACCCCTGTACACGGCCATCACCGAGCCCACCAGCGTGCCGCAGTCACACAGCCCCACTCACTGGGAGCAGCCCGTCTACACCACCCTGACACGGCCATGATGCAGCAGAGGAGCCCGGCCGGGGGGCAGGGATAGAGTCAGTCTGAGGTGATGCTTAGTGTTGTTTTGGTCCTACACCTGACAGGCAGGATGTGCGTAGGTGGGAAATGAAAAGCTTGGCTTTTTTTTAAGAGTAATATTATTCCGTTTATGACCCCTAAAGAATATTTAAAATATCCTCTCAAAATAACAGACGGTTATAACGTTAAGACTTGCAAAGCAAACAAACAGTACTGATAAACGTATTGACACGTGCTCTATCATCCATCTCCCCTACCGAATTAAAATTCAGCATGTCTGTTGTTGAAACAAGTTTGCTATTGCATTATGAAAACCACCAAAGTCTTAAATACAAATACCCCAAAACCAAAATATAATCTTATTTTGAGTACTTTATTTGATCTAGTACGTTTTAAGTCATAAACCATAAGCTGGGGAGAGCGGCGTATTAACTTAGGGCCAAACCGCCATGTCTGCGCTTTCAAATTATCTTTAGTTCCATTGGGAAATCGTAGTACTTCAAATTCACAGACAAAAGCTTGTAAATACGAGTCACGGTAATAATCATGGCACAAGTTTTTTTTTCTTGTACTGTGAGACTGAAGATCGATGTTGGAAACGATTTCAAAGGTTATCAAAATGCCAGCTCTCTTTTTAATAGTAGCCTACGTGTTTCAGTGCTATACGACTCGGTTTAGCACCGGTTTGTAGAAATACACAAACTTGAGAAATGAAATACAAATATTACAAATTTAGTGCCTGTACCACATTAACAACAAAGAGATGCTATTTTATACTATTTTTATTAACCAAAACGAAAGCTACACTACCTGTATTGTCAAGAAAATGTTAATGCCAAGTTACCATTGTTGTTGTCTGTTTCTAATTTCGTTGTTGTCATTATTACACTGTTAAGTCTGCACCACTGCCCTTTTATTTGTTTTACAATTGTAAAATGTACATATTTTACGTAAAGTATTTGTTCTGTACTTAGTTTTATGCTGCAGTCTGAATAGGACCTTCTGCGGTGAATGCGCTCACGGCTGCCAGAGAATTACTGGGATTGGACAGGAAAAAAGACCGACGATGATTAAATGTAGTATTATTATTATTATTATTATTATTATTATTACTATTATTATTATTATTACTACTACTGATGCTCGTCCTATTTGAATCCATCAGTCTCAACGCTGTCCCGCTTCTTCTGCGCAAACAGCTGAACTTCCGAGCTTGGCCGTCTAAACCAACGCTTCGTCCACCTTAACATCTCAGGTCGTCCCTCCTAATTGTGTTTTACTGTTTTCCCCAATAATATATGTATTGCTTACATGCTTTCAGCATATATGGAAAAATTACACTAGCAGAATCTATCCATCGATTCCAGTTGCATCCGGCTTCCTCAAAGTGCAATTACCAAATGACCCTGAGAGGTGAAATGTCGATTAAATGGCCAATAAAACTCTATGAAAATGCATGGCCAGTAGAAAACTGGTCTCAAGTCATCATGGGTATCCATAATAGGCTCACAAGACGTGTGATTAATGCCAAATTCTCCCTCGAAGACTAACTTCGGTTAATCTAGGAAGGAAATTAAAATCAGGGAATGTTTTGCTCAAATCCTTGTAGGTTTCGTATGAAAAACACTTGCTTGGATTTGACACTGTTTTATTTCAAACTTTAATGCGTCGGTTAAATAGATAATCTCGTTTTCTTTTTTTAACGAATCACCTACAAAGCTTTCGAGTTTTTCGGAATCCCTCGTTAGGTAATGAAGTAGGTTTAAGACATGAAACTGAACGTAAAGCGTCTGTAATCGCGGAGGACGCGGCAGGACGGGAAAAATACCTTGGGGAGAAAATTTCGCCAAATCATCCAGCTCTGATTTCATCCCCTTAACAATGTGAAAGATACATTTTTCCCCAGTTGTTTTCCTTGTGATATAAGTGGTTCTTATGACACTCTATTTTATAAAAATGCGTCCCACTTTTGTAATAGTAATTCAATTCGTTTTTATGCCTTCAAAACATTTCTTAAAGTTTAGTATTGCTTTAGACAGCGCTTCTTAGTTTGCTTTCCTGACGTGTTTTAGGTTCATTCCTTGCAAAATGTTAGATCAGCTACTATTGTGAAATATTATTGTTGTTGTTATATATTAGAAATAATTATTTATATTTACTGATAGTGTTTTTATGCTATGTTAACCGTTCCTGACATGTTGCGAACACTTTGTTTATTATTTTGTACGTTTTATGGTTGGTGTTGTTCAATGAGCGCCATTTGTAAATATTAGCGTTACTCAACCCTTAGTAGAAATATATTGACTAACTTCTTTCACACTAAATAAAATGTATTTTTTCTGTTTTGTAAAACCTTCGTTTTTGCAAGGGTATCATTGATGATAGATATATATATATTTGCCTTTACAAACAGACAAGACTCAGACATGATATATAACAAAATGGAGTGACACGTGACCCTGACCTTGCCTTACAGGAATGCTTAGATGGGGCCGTAGCCAATCCTGTTATAATTACTGATTGGGGAATGAGGCCTGAAAACCATCTGTGGGTGGGACTAAGGTGCACCAGCAACCAATCACTTCCTGCCAGAACTGAGTGGCGGACAAAGACACCAATGGGAAGTGAGCTAAACCATGTGATCTTCATGCTTGTCATGTACAGTGGTGGGAGACAGCAGGACTGTTGACTGGCTTGTCTTATAAGGCCTGTGTAGTGGCTGCCTCACAGTCTACAGGTGAGAGGGGAGATACGGGAATCGGCTACACTACCAGGACGCTGTGATATGGCCATGTTTGGCTCCCGCCGCATGAGACCTGTGGTCTTCAAGACCCCCTACCTCACCTGTGACATGGCCCCGCAGGCACCGCAGAGGAGATCTCGGTTCTGAAGGTCCACATTGACACAGTTAGGCATGTTACTTGGGGTGCATGTGTATGGGTGTGTGTGCGGGGGCTCATGCGTGGTTTAAGCCTGACTCTTAATTCCTCCATTTAATCGGCAGTGTGATACTTCTTAAGACAAAGAGAGCCATTGAGCTCGTGAATGGGGGGGGGGGGGGGTGGAGGGGCCCATAGCCATAACTATAGCTTTGCAGAAACACAAAGAGACTTTCATAATGGGGGGTGGGGGGTGGGGGTTGTTAAAAATAGATGGTGAGATAAACAAATCCAGGACAACAGGCCCAGAAAGAGAAAGAAGTAAATAGATTTAAATCATGGTAACTACAGCCTGAACAGGAGTGTTGAGAGGACAGGTGATAATTCCTACCAAGTACCCTCGTGTCTCCATCCTGACACCTTGCTAATAGCACTTTGCTAACAGAGGGTTCGGTGTCAAAGCCAGTGCATCCCTCCCTGCTGCAGGCCGTCAAACCTCCAGTCCAGGCTCGAGCAGGAATATAGTGGTCTGGATACAAACAATGGCCCTCTAAAATGTTCTCAGGAAGAACAGATGGTCCATCTTTGGCACCAACCCTTTGCTTCGTCTATCAGCTTGATGAAAACACAGGAACCCAAACCTGACCATGTGACACACTCATGGGATCTTAGGCAGAAGATCTGTTAACAGATCAGACGGATAAGACGTGTGCCCATCAGAATAATCCATCGCGTGTTTATTTTACAGGGAGAGAGGGCGCTCTGTGGGGCCTGTCAGAGGACACTCCACTACATGCCTTCTGGTATTTTGGTTGGACGTGATGTGGGTGCTGGTTAACCGCAACCCCAGCTACTTGTAGGCTCTCAGTGCCAGCGTGTCCCATGAGACGTCTCTCTGACCAGGGAAGTACTGCTGCATTGCCGGAGGCAGCCACATGCCGTAACCGCTGAGGGATGCCATCAGCTTGTTCTGTCCCCCAGTAGGTGGTAGGTGGCTTTGGAATTATATAAGGGGGCGGAGCCATCAGGTGAAATGTCATCTCTCTGTCCAGTTCACTCCAGTTCCTCATTCTTCAGAGCTGGTCTTCCTGGGCGCCTGTGGTCTCACTGCACATATTGTGGTTCTCCAGCTTAGTTTTGTGGGTATCTGCAACATTCTTATGGGCTTAAACGTTCCCCTTGCCAGGGTGCTCATGTAGAGGTAAGACACCAACATCCTCTCATCAGTCAAATTTACAAATACATAAGAACGTAAGAAGAAGAACATAAGAAGTTTACAAACGAGAGGGGGCCATTCGGCCCATCAAGTTCGTTTAGGGTGAACTTAACTAATAGCTCAGAGTTGTTAAAATCTTATCTAGCTCTGATTTAAAGGAATGCAGGGTTTTAGCTTCTGCTACACTAGCAGGAAGACTATTCCATACTCTAACTACATGCTGTGTAAAGAAGTGTTACCTCAAATTAATTTTAAAAAGTTCTTCCGCTAATTTCCACTTATGGCCACGAGTTTTAGTATTTAAACTAATATGGAAATAGCCATTTGGCTGAATAGCATCCAGACCCGTTAGAATCTTATATACCTGGGTCATGTCTCCCCTTAGTCTCCTTTGCTTGAGGCTAAACAGATTGAGCTTTAAAATATTTATTTAAAATGTTAAAATATTTATTTTAAAGCTGGTAATTTAATAGAATTTTCCGCAATCACGAGTGGGCTTGCTTATGCATGTCCTACAATCAGAGCACCAGGCTGCCCCCTGCCTGTCGATCATGGCTATGACACTCCTCAGCATCTTTCTCAGTTCCAGGCCCTGAATCTATGGCCTGTGCAACTAGCTGTCCAGCTTCTCCAGTCTGGTGCACACCTCCCCTTCTGGAATGTAGTCGAACGACTGCACCTGCAGGGGCTGGAATGCGGCATGCTATCGCTCATATGCACAAACAGGCTGATATACACTCCACATCTCCTACATGGGTGGCATGATGGCACAGTGGTTAGCACTGTTTCCTCACACCTCTGGGACCAGCGTTTGAGTCTCCGCCATGGCTTCTTGTGTGTGGAGTGAATGGTGTGTGAGTGTGCCCTGTGATGGGTTGGTGACCCATCCTGGGTTGTTTTCTGCCTTGTGCCAGTAGCCTCTGGAATAGACAGCAGACCCCCCACAACCTTGAACAGGGCAAGCAGTTACAGGAAATGGATGGACAGACACGTAAAATACTGTCATGTTTGTTCATCATTAATGAATCAAGACATTTTTTTTATTTCAAATAGCTACTATATTTGTTCATGATTTGTATTTCAGTACAGTGGTACCTCAGAACTCGAAATTAATCCGTTCAGAACTCCAGACCGAATCCTAAAAAGTTTGAGTTCTGAGCAAATTTTCCTCATAAGAAATAATGTAAAATCAATTAATTGTTTCCCAGCCCCAAAAAATTACACTGAAATACACTTTAAACACAAAATGAACCGGACAAAACAAGAAAAGCATATACTGTACTAAACACATCTAAGCACATTTATCGAAACAGTAATTTTTAAAGTAAGAAAATAAATCTATCCAAACAATTTGTAAAGTTAAAAAAAAACAATGTGTCATGCCCTTGAGAACTTGAGATGTATTCTGCTCCACAAAATAAAGTATAGTACAGTGGTACCTCAGTTCTCCAACTCATTAGAACTCGAATTTCTTAAAAGTCGAACCAACCAGTTAAAAAAAAAATTACCTAGAACTCGATCTGAATCTCAGAAGTCAAACCGTGAACGCTGACCTATGATAACTTGTATGCGCGAGGAAATGAGTCACGCGGCAGGTCTCTCAGCAGAAACTCTCAGCCTTGCATTTGCTGTGATAGCACCGTGCATGTTTACACTAGCTGAATACATGTATTTAGACAGTAAAAATACATTTAGACAATGATAGACAGTAACAGTAATTATTATTATATCATAAAATACATTTTAAAATAAAGAATTATTTTAATATTAATAATAAACCATTAATACATTTAATTATAATAAAATTGTCGTGCCCAGCGGGGACAGAACGGAGACAAAGGCGCAGACGTCAGGGTATCGGGGAACACGGGGTTTAATTACAGGTAAGACAGGCAAAACGCAGACGGACAATACATTTACCGGACTGGGGAAACAAACTGAAACGCGGACAAAATACAGAGGACTAATGACAACAACCAGAAACAGCTGATCACACGGGGATCCCACACGAGGTTAACGAGGGGGCGTGGCACACGGAAGGAGCGGAAGATTGGGGCAGGACACTTTGTTTTTTTTTTTTATTTTACATATTGTTTATATACATTTATTTTCTTACTTTACAAATTACTTTTTAATAAACGTGCTTAGATGTGTTTAGTACAGTAAATGCTCTTCTTGTTTTATCCTATCCATTTTGTGCTTAAATGCTAACAAAAAAAAAAAACATATTTAGGTGTAATTTTTTGGGACGGGAACCAATAAATTGGTCTTCCATTATGTCTTATGGGGAAAATTCTCGAACTTTTTAGGACTCGAACCTGAGTTCTGAATGGATTAAGTTTGAGTTCTGAGGTACCACTGTATAGAACAATGTTTAACTCATGAAACCAAAAGAGACTTTCTGAAAAAGATTGTCTGTGGAATGTGAGTCTTATGACCAAAGTCAGCCATTCAAATGTTTCGAAAAAGAGTACAGTACCAGTGGGTTGGTACAACATCAGTACATACAAAACAGCACAAAACAAATCAAAATGAATACAATGGGACTACAGGAACCAAATAAAGGAACTGAACAAGATAGGAATGAAAAATAGGAACAAATGAAGAAATGATAAACAGGGAGAAAGAAGGAAAAAATGAGATACTGACAAACACTAAACCACGAAATATGGAATGTCGCTTTGTCCAAATAATTGACTAAACATTGCTAAATAGGATTTGCATGAGGCAAAGTGTATTGTAGATGCGCTGAGGACAAAACTACAATGCAGATTGGTACCCAACAGTCCATTGTAGGGGTGGCCAGTCTTATCCAGAAAGATTTGTTGTGTCGAATGTGGGTTTTCTTTGCGACTCCCTGATTAGATTACTATTAGAGGACTAATTGGCTGAAGTGTCCTCAAACCTGGGTTTGAACAGCTGACCTAACCTGCACACACAGGCCATTTGCGGATAAGATCGGCCACCTCTGATCAAATGAGGCCAGCGTGCCTCAGATCTTTCACAAGATTCAAGATTCTCCATTGACCAAGTGCGATAGGTGTATAGGAATACTCAATCATTCAGCTACTGGGTTACAAAAGACTAAATAAGGCACTGCTAAAAATACAGGTGGTGCCAAACAATACAGACAGCTTAACTTTCGCACCTACCCTGGGGTCAAATTTACCCCAAAGGCACGTGTCAGGTGACTTCTCCTAGTAACATAATTATTGTAGGAAGGTGTAAAGTCAAAACAATACAAGTACAAACAATACAACAATAAACTGCATGATATATAATCAGTGCCTGCTAAAGGGCGGTAACTATCAAGTGCATGTGCAGTTGATATTTCTGTTCTTACCACCTCTCACTCAATGCTGATCCAGCATTGACACTCCTAGACAAAACTTAGTGACTGTCCATGTACTGTGGAAGCGTTCTGCCTGGACAAACTGACCGGCTCTTTCACTTTCACACAGCATAGCACTTGTTTATTTTCAACATAGGTTGACTTATGTGTGCAGTGAATGGCTAGACACCAAGTCCACATACCGCACAAAAGACTTTTGTGGTTCGTTCCCATTCCATCAGTAGCCCCTCACAAGGCTCGCTAATTACCTTGCTGAATGTCTGACACGGTACAGCGCTATATTCCATTAGGTAATTCTCCAAGCCATCGGTCTGTGTATGTTTATCAGTTTGTATCCAAGAACTGTAGAAATATTCGACAGGTGACAAAAATATAGACTACTTTACGAGAAAAACTGCCTTCAGATAAAACTGGCGCACAGAACGATGGATTTAGCTGCAAAGTGTATCTGTTACTCTGTAAAGAATTGCAGAACATTATGCTACAAATTTAAATAGGCTACGCATTAAAATCATGCTTTACTTTTGGAGTATGCCATAAAAGGCAAGCCGTCCCTGAATGAAGTTTGTTATTTACACGCCCAGGTGATTATCGTGTTTTTTGGAGACGCTGTTTGAGTAGAACTTTTAACGACCGCACAATGATAAATTATCCATTTGTTATTTTTCATCTTTTGGGGTGAGCCACTGCCCCTCTAAGCATCTGGTAGGGACCTGTTCCAGATCCTGAAAACATGTCACAGAAACACAGATGCTTAGGCATGGGCATCGTCGCCATTAAAACTGAGGGGGACGTGTCCCCCTCACATTTCCTAATTATTCGTTTGGACCCCCCTCCCCCCACATTTAACATAAAATATTAGTTTTATGCCAGTGTGTCCCCCCGACATTCAAAATGCTTCTGACGCCCCTGGGCTTGGGATTATGTTTAAATGTGCTGTTTTCAGGAGGCACTTCGCATATTTACGTGTTGTCCAAACTATACTGCATAGCCCACGTAATATATGATTAAAGACGGATTAAAATAGACAGTTATTCATCATCATGCTTCAAAGAACAAGCACTCAAAAATCCAGGCACTGCAAAATCCAAAGTTCCGTTGAAGAGTTCTGAGGTATTAAGGTATAAGAGTTTTGAGACTTTTGCTTTACTGTGAATTATCAATGTGTATTCATCTATCTTTTCGCCAAAGTTTGTATCAGGTATTTTTGCACAAAATACCAATTTGCTGAACTGGCTATCAAAGCACCATATTGCAGTCTAGCATATCAGATCTTTACTAGCTGAGATGGTAATTCGCATGTATCTATTTCACATCTTTGAGGGCGGTGCGTAGGTCAATGGGCTGTGGCTGTGGTCGAAAAATCGCCAGTTTGTATTCTGTGGTTGGGGATTTCATCATTCAGACCAAGGGTGTGCCCTTTAAACCCCAAACGATCCAGGACCTGCCCTGCTGTCAACTGTCCATCTCCTTGGATACAAGCATCTGACAAATTATTTTTATTGTTATATGTACCTTCCATTTTGGAATTATTTCAAATTTGAGAAAACCATTAGTTGGATCTTTTATTGTTACAATAAATGGTTAGCAAAAATATCTTGGGAAATGTCTAAAGCAGTGTCATGAAATGCATGCTTCTTAAGTATGTGTCGCCCCCTGCTGTGCACTTTGAAAAACGAAGATGCAACACAAACTGAGTTCCTGGCAGGAGGGTTATAACCTTGTGTCATATTGGTCTTATCGTATAAGGCAGAAGAACGACACCAGCAAACACAAACAACTGCATGTCACTCTGAATGTTCAAAATCTTTATTCGAACCTGGAAAGCAGAACAGTCCAGTATAAAAAGGATATAGAATAGATCTTGCAAAATCTGCTTGAGGGAGGGGGGTGAAGAATAAGGGTGCCACATTCCCCTAACCTTTTAACCTAACCCTAACCCTAACCTAACCCTAACCTTACATAAGACTGGGATTAATAAAATTCCTTTGGCAGCCATTAATTATTTGAACAGCAATTCAAGAAAGTATAAAATAAATTAAATACTACACCACACTGGAGAGTTACATTTAGCTGTCAAGGGTACATCCCATTCCAAAGTGCAACACAATGTAACTGGACAAGTTTTGAAATAATTTATTCCACAGTACAAATAAAAAGGATGATTCTTGTTGACCCCCTTTTATTGTGCAATTTGACCACTACAAGCCAAAAAGCAAATCTGTCAGCAGCTCAATCACTTCTATCAAGTTTCTAAGTAGATTTTGTAGCACCTACCTTTTCCAAAAAAAAAGAAAAGCAAAATGCACTTCCATACATTCCCCAACTCAATACCAGGAGGTGTGTATTACAGGGAATTAAAAAAAAAATTAAAAATTACCTCTTGTACGAGAAATGAGTCAAAGTGAATGCCAATTTTTTCACCAAAACAAAACTTGCATGGCGTTTGGTGACAATCTGCAGACACGGTAATAAGTTGCTGTACAGATAGCAGTGAAAGTGACAGGAGAGCACAAGGTACGTAAGGAAAACGAGTAGCTGCTTATTTGGATTTGGGGCCTTCGCATCCACAGCCAAAATGTGCGAACAAGCATGCAGCTGGACACAAAGCATTGTGTCAGGATGACATGAAGCCCGAAGCCTTCCCAGACCAACTTATCCTCACACTTGGTTTTTACAGAATCAAAGAGACAGTCTCAAGGCAATATTACTTGAGAGGATACAGTACTAAACAACAGGAGTATCGTAAAAAAAACGACCTCCCGGCGGTCAGTCAGCAACACGCTCACCTGCAACTATAACATTCAAACATCGCTGAGACAGAGGGCGTCTGAGAGCTGAACGAGCGTCTTGTTGTGCAAACTAACAGGTGTACATGCACAAGGATATTATGGGATGGTTTTGATCCCCCCCCCCAAAATTCTCATACCCCCCCTCGATATTAGCTCCATAATTTCCCCCCCATTCCCTAATCATACCTAAAAACAATGACAAGGATTCAGGCCTGCGTCAGCTTCCCTAACTGACACAGAGTACGACAGGGAGTTACGACATCTTTACTTCCTGGGTGGGGGAGGGGGAGGAGGAGGGGGAGGAGCAAAGGGGTATGGACCCTGCCCCATGAAGCCCATCATTGGCTGAGGTGGTGAAAACTGCTGCGCCATCAGGGGCTGGGGTCCACTTGGAGGGGGCGGTGGGGGCTGGCTGGCTCGGCCGAACTGGCCCTGCTGCTGGCTCGAGGCATCCTGCCCCCCCGCACTGCTCCCTCCGGATGCGGTGCCCCCCCCGGACTGAGAGCCAGCCCTGGAGTTGTACTGGGCGCTCTGGTACTGGTCCCCCGTGCCACCAAAGGGGGCCACGGAGTTAGAACCCGTGCCGTAGCTCCCCCCGCTCCGACTACTGCTGCTCCGGTCCCTGTAAGATGAAGATGAGGAAGAGGACGACCTGTCCCCATCCCGGCTCCCACCCCCTCCTCTCCCATCCCGGCTGAAGCTGCTGCTGTTGGTGGTCGTGCCCCCCCGGCTGTCCTTGTCACCCCCGCCAACCGTGCGCATACGCCGGTCACACTCTTCCTGGTACATCAGGTTGGGGTTGTTGGAGTTGGAACCACTGCCCCGGAAGCGAGAGCGCCCCCCTGCAGGTGAGGAGAGGCAGCTGTCAGTGTGGGCAATTTACCATCATTAATGTGACCTTGCGAGCAATAAAGGGGTACAGACCATCGCCCCTCATCCTCCCCATGAACACTCCTGATGCCCCTGCCTCACCTCCGCCGCCGCCGCCCCCACGCCCAGAGTCCACCAGCTGCAGCAGTTTGGGGTTGATAGCCTGCCGGGCCTCCTCCAGGACCCGGATAAGCTCGCGGGCTTGCCGCAGGTTGCCCGGGGTGAAGAAGGTGTAGGCGGTGCCCTTGTTGGTGCTGCGAGCTGTGCGCCCGATGCGGTGGATGTAGTCCTCCGAGGAGTTGGGGTAGTCATAATTGATCACAAACTTCACATCCTCCACATCTTGAGTGAGGGGAAAAGGGGAAGTCGAGTGGGAGTTTTTTTTTTTGTTGTTAAAAAGGAAAATAAAAAAAAAAGTTAGTGAATATCGAAGCCTAGTGCAGGAACCCAATGTACAAGTTACTGTACAGCAAGTCATTCAGATTTGCCCAAAAAATTCTCACGTTTAGCCAGAAATCACCCCACTTACCTTGCCACCCGACCACTACAATCACTTCGATTAAGCAGATACGAGCGAGACCCACAATGAAACAGCATACTTACCGCTCACTTAGCTATAAAGCACAACAAATCTGTTAATGTTCACACTGCACCAACTTCCACCAAAACATCCTTCTGCTCACTTTCCTTGAATGAAAGTCTCTAAGTTACAAGAGACACATGGTGGCCACAGAAAGACTGAGTCTGGTAGAGGTTTGAGGGACCCGCTCACTGATCTGGACCACATTCAACGGTTTGCTGGGAGCAGTAGGGTATGCAGTCGCATCCACTTTATTCGGAAGTTAAAAATTAGTTTTGAAGAATTAAGGACCTCTGGTCTGTTTCTCATTACAGAAACCTGTGACAGATCTTTTAAAATTGGGGTCAGGGGTGTTTTTTTTTCTTGCAAACTATCTTTGAAAAGTGCAAGAAAAAAAAAAATTTAGAACCAGTGTGCAAATAATTAAATCATCCGCTCCAGGAAGAGCACAAGTTCACTTGACTTGCAGATTCAGTGCTGAAGGTACTTACCCCTTTTAAAATGGCTTTTAAATGCCAGAAAATGCTAAATGTGCCACGGCCAGTGAATCCATGCCTATTTGCAGGGGCGCGTGACCCCGGGAAGCCCGACCCGTGGCGGCTGCAGACCCAGCTAACAGAAGCCGGCTTTAAGCACAGGCGTCTTTACAGGGAATCTGAGTGCAGTAAACATTTCAGGGCGAGGATTAAGTCGAAAACACGAGCAAAAGCTAAAGCAAAAACTTGGAAAAAAAAGCAATCTTAGAGAAAAAAGCAAAAAGCCTAATTTGGGGTAGCAATTCTCACTACCCTGAGAAATGTTTTGATTCAGAGTCACTAAGTAACAAGAAACAGACAAGGGCTTCTGAGATTGGACCCATTCTCCAGGAGAGGGGGTCACAGTGACATACCAAATAGCCAGCCTTCTTTAAAAAAAACAAAAAAAAAAAAAAGGGGAGGGGGGGGCTGTGCATCAGTCTAGTAGACAAAGTCAAGTGGTCGTGACTGAATAAATGACCTGTGTTTTTGTTTCCTGACTGAGGGTCATGTGACTAAGTGTGGTTGTCTTAGGTTAAGCATGATGCGTACAAAGAAGCTGACAGCACTACTGAAAGATGGGGGGGCAGGGGGGTATACGTGGAAGAGAGAGGAGCAAGACAGTAACTGACAAGTACGAGAGACACTCCGGAGCTGGGGGTGCAGGGTGGAGGAGGTAGGGGGAGGTGAATGAAAAGGAAAAGATGGGGAGATGGGAGAAACAGAGGATAGAGAGGAGTTGAGAGAGACAGAGCGGCTCCTTCAGGCCAGGACTCCTGCCAGCCAGGACCAGACATGACACCCGCAGAGGGGGAGGCCGGCACAGCCACGCGTGGGGGTGGGCGGGGTCGGGGGTGTCAGCGAGGCTGGAGTCGGCGTCGCAGGGGCACTTCAGAGGGGGGGGGCCTCCCAGAGCTGTTGACCTGCCGCTCAGCCTCCTCGCTCCGCCTTCCCAGAATGCAACACTCTCACAATGCCGCTATGTACTGCCACTTAAGGAATCCGTTATACCACAGCACATCCAATACCATCTTGCAAAGCTGCTCTGGCTTGGTTATAAGAATTAGCTAATAGCCATATTAAGCAAGGGTCCAAAAGACCTTTGAATGTCACTTAAATGCAGGCGGCACTGGGACCTACAGGCTACAACTGCCCAGATGACTGGAAAATTTGTGATAGTATATATTTTAATCTAGTTTGAAAAGTGTTCCCCTGTAGGTTGTGTTTAATTAAAGGAACCACATTGATAAGGGAGGGGCCTGAAAGAAAAGCACATTTACCCAGAATTCCTTAGCACTATTACCTCAACCTTAGACTGAGTGTTGCGTTGTTACCAAAGTGGGCCCTTGGCGTACGATAAAGGAGGCGGCCCCCCCATGCACCCTCTCTCGCCCCTCTCAGCTGACCCCCCTGCCCCATCCCAGTTTGAAATTTGGAATCCCAGCAGTACCCCTCCTCCCCCCCCCGTTGCCCAGGCAGCCGGTGTCCTGGAAGGGGGGAAGAGTCTGAGGGCTTTGCTTTGGGTTTCGGAGAGACGGCTGTGTCTGGGATTGATAAATCAGGCTGTGTCTCTCCCCCGTTTCTCTCCGCAACTCAGGCTTCGATTAGTCATGCCTAGGTCCGGCTGCAGGCTCCCGTGGGCCTGTGCGCTTCTAGTGCCAGAAGAGAGACTTGGAAACAAAAAAATAAAACAAAAAAACAAAATAAAAAATAAATGAACACAGAAAAAAATTGGTTAAAAATTTTTATCATCACGCAGGGGCTGTGTCAGACGCTTTTGGCTTCCCCCAGATCAAATCGCTGCCTGACACCAGCACAAAGCTAAACTTTCATTTATTCACCACAACAACATCTAACATCATCATTGCAGACACCTGGGTTTAGGCCCAGTTTCAGGGTGATTAGAGATCTCATACTCTGGATATGTAATTACTTACTTCTAAAAGTTACTGTAGCAGTTCTAGCTGTACTGATGTCATATGTCAGGTGTCATGTGACTGCTTTTTTACGCTAAGTCAACTGCTCTGAAGTACAGAGAGTACTCCAATCATTCTGTTTTCACTCATGCAGTTCAGGTGGGGTGCTGGTGGCGTGGGGGGGTGCTACACGGGGGGGTTGGGGGGTGGGGCAGGGCCACACTCAAGCTGATATTTGGGTGTTTGTGTGCGTGTGTGTGTGTGTGTGCGTGCGTGCGTCTGTATTTAGGTGTATGGACTCGGAGAGCGTGGAGCCGCAGACATACCCAGACCACGGGAGGCGACATCAGTAGCAATGAGAATAGGGGCTTTGCCGCTGCGGAACTCTGAGAAGAACAAAAGACAAAGCAAACGAGTTCTGAGTATTTTACACTTCACTCTTCAGCGTGCACTTTCGATCGCGCACTGGGTGAGGTGACGTGTATTTCGTTGTCAGGGGTTTGCGCTGGACGGCTGTAGACAGTGCAGGTGCAGCCCAGATTTTTTTGTATACTGGAGATCTGCTGCATCCATGCGCGTCGACTGCACATGTGCAAGGAAATTGCCTAGGTGCTTCCAGTAGGTGGGAACGCCGACTTGCACAGTGCAGACAGCAACCAAGAAAGAGCAGAGGAAGAATTGTGGCTGTTGAATTTATAGAATTTAGTGATTAGTTGTCATTGTTGACACACCACAGCACACAGTGTACAACAACAAAACGTGCCCTCTGCCTTGCTCAGGGTACCTCAGTGGTGCCTTGCTGGTTGGGGATTTGAACCTGCACTCTTCCAATCACAAGTGCGCTTCCCTAACCATTAAGCCACCACTGCCCACGATGAGTGGTTATGATGAGCAGCTGTATGAGGAGGGTCGGAGGTACCCACATGTCTAACTTTTCGAACTGTCCAGACCTTACACTGAGGTATATGGTACTTTAAAAAGCAACACTATTCCAGCTTTTTGAAATATTGCCGATAAAATTCACCCAGCAGGGAGAGGGGGGGGCTAATTTTTCATTAGGATTTCAAAATATCGGTATGCCGTATTACCTTAATACCACCCAAGGTTCATAAAAGGTTTACCCGTTTCTCTACACTGCTTGTATTTCTGATTGTTGCAACACATCTGGCCTCTCCTGGTCTGATGGTATATCACTGCTGCATGCATGTACCAACTGCGACCATCTGCGTCCGTGGTCAAATGTACTATGAACACAAGCTTCCCCGGGCACGACGATACATGCAGAAAAGTGAAATGTGAATTAAGTTTTATTAACCAGAATTATTTGCCAGTCATCATAGGGTATTTAGCCATCCTCGTGAGTCATTAACTCCTTACCTGACAGAACCCAGTCTCGCTCTGGCTGGCTCTTGTCGCCATGGATGCACATTGCTGGCCACCTTGGCAAGGCAGAAAAAAGAAAGATGAGAAAAAGGAATAAAAAAAGACAGAAGGAACATTTAATTTTGTGGAAGGAGGTAGATGATGTGCGGAAACGTTATGAGAGTCAACGATGGAGAAGGTCAGCATTAGAACAGATAGATGATTAGGAGGAACTCTTGAATTTCAGACCAGCTTAAGCAGAGTGGGTCTGGGTGTGAGAGAGCCCCACAGTCCTACCCATCTCTCCTCATCCTGCGGGTGAGGTCATCGCAACGCTTTTTCGTCTCCACAAATATGATGGTCTTGTTCTCCTTCTCTGCCATGATCTCCTCCATCAGCTGGAGCAGCCTGGAGGCAGCAGAACCACATAAACATTCACCATTCCCAATGATTCTATTTCCCCCGACAGTCCCGAGTTCTTCACGAGATCTGTGGAGCCTCTGCTAGCCTCACTTGTTGTCCTTCTCGCTCTCCATGCAAACGTCCACAATCTGCAGGATGTTGTGGTTGGCGCTCAGCTCCAGGGCTCCTACGTTGATCTGCACGTATTCACGCAGGAAGTCCTCCGCAAGCCGCTGCACCTCCTTTGGCCAGGTGGCGCTCCACATCAGGGTCTGCCGGTCAGGCTGTGGGGGGAGGCAGAGAGGTCAGGTGATGCCCCCCGTAGAAGCATGACTCCAAGATCCGCCAAAGTGCATCGCACCCAATCGCTCACCCGGATCTGGTCGACAATCTTGCGGATCTGAGGCTCGAAGCCCATGTCCAGCATGCGGTCGGCCTCGTCCAGCACCAGGTAGGTGCACCGTCGCAAGTTGGTCTTGCCCGCTTCAAGAAAGTCAATAAGACGGCCTGGGGTGGCTATGCAAATCTCCACTCCTGTGGAAGGTAGATGTAGCTCACTGCTAAACGAACTGAGGTCTGACATGGTTTTCCACGGAAGACGCCTAGTGGAGACACAGGGAATGGCTCTGAACGCCAAGGGGGCTGCCCCCACCTCTCTCCAGGTCCCGGATCTGAGGGCCCTTAGGTGCGCCTCCATACACGCAGGTGCTCTTGATGCGGGATGATTTTCCGTAGTCATAAGCCACCTGCTGTACCTGCTGGGCCAACTCTCGAGTGGGAGCCAAGACTAAGCACTGTGCAGAGACAAGACAAGGCAGAGGAAAGAGCTCAGTTGATCAGAACAGGAACACAGTAAGCCAGTGCATAATATTTTGTGCACGTCAAACGTCCTGATACTTGTTCCCCCAGTACTGTTCTTTGGTTCGAGAACTTGCTTTACTCACAATAGGTCCGTCTCCTCGCTCCAGATAGGGCTGGTGGTTGATGTGCACTATGGCAGGCAGGAGATACTGTGACACAAACATGGCAGAGGATGAGCGACGTTCTCGCACTTAGCAGCTGCCTGCCAAAGCACAGCATGTCCCAGAGAGCTCCCTGGCAGTGCATCCAGTTCCGTCAAGATTAACTTGCATCTGAAATCAAACCCGTTTGTGTGCCGGTGTTCGGAGCTCTCCGCCCCGTGACAAGCTTGCCTCTCAGCTTACCGACAACGTCTTTCCCGAGCCTGTCTGAGCGATTCCCACCATGTCCCTCCCGCTCAACGCCAGGGGGAAGCCTTGAGCCTGAATGGCTGTGGGCTCCTTAAAGTTCTGCTGCATCAGCACATCCATCACATACTCTGGCAAACCACAGATAAAAGGAATTCAGGATCAAACTGACAACCTTTCTTCAGAGATCCCCCACTCTCGTGTTTACCCGGGGCGGGGGCAAGTGTTACTTACGAGGAAACTGTGCCTGACTAAAACTGATGACCGGTTTGGGACAGCCAGATCCCTTGATGGTGATCTCCTTCTTCCTGCGGAACTCCTCCACTTCATACTAAACACATCAGATATTGGTGGAAAAATGAGATACCGTGACAACATGCAAGGGGAAAATAAAATAAAACATCAATAGATTTTAGTGTTTCTTCATAGCGGAATGGCCAGCTGAAAGGGTTCCAGGCCCTGGAAAGACAAGCCTTTCCTGGTCAAAATCAAGGCAAAGGCGCTGAGAACACGACTCAGGACTGAGAATACCTGGCTCATATGCTGCACCTCCGGGTGCTCAGTGTAGAAGTTCTTCTCAAACTTGGGCAGTTCATCCAGATCCCATTTCTTCTTGCGCAGTCGCTCGCCAGGGGTGCCAAACTTTGATCCACTTCGACTGGACCCAAAGCGAGGACTAAAGATCATAAAAGCATATTGTATAAAATAATGGCCTTGGGGCATTCTGAAAATACACATCACTAAAACAAAAAATACTAGTCGGACATGTCAGAACAATTACATTACTTTTTATCTTCTCATCAATACCCAAAAAAATATTAACCTTACCTTAGCATACAATGCTACAACACAAATTTCCAAGCGCGTAAATAAAAATAAAATAGGGCGGACGAAAGGGCAGAAATACATGTACACGGTGGGTTAAATAATCAGCGATGCCTGTATCAGCAAAGCCGGTTAGATAACAGCAAGTAAGACCGCACTGTACACACGCATCCACCCGCCTTACACATGAACCGCACGCCGCCGGATGAGCAGACTTTCATTTCCATTTACCTACAAAATGCTATTTAAAAGTGCTGCCTGAATGCGTTTTAATTCATGATAACAAAGTGTTCATTATTCCCGATGGGATGTACGTATCCAGTTGCATGCAACCTATGCCGGATACATGACAGATTGCGAGACAACGTTTTTCTTTAATATTTATATATTGAAGTATATTATTCAGCTAGATGATGACAGCATGAAATACAGATTGCATACTTCCTAGGTTAACTAACCACAGTTGGCCGGCGACCAAATGAATCAATAAAACCGGAGGGAACGAAATCTTACCTCCTATCGCGTCCGCGGTGTCTGTCTCTATCTCCATACGAAGAACCTCCTCTCATTTTTATTGAAAATCCTACCAAAAATAGCTAGCTAGCACACGTGTATTCCACTCTTACACAAAACCTCCGGTGTTATCCCTGTTTTTAATCCGTTTCTATAAGTAGTTTTTCTCTCACGGGTAGCGCGTCTCTGAAGCAGCTTGAGATGCGGGTCAAAATACAGTGGGGTTCAAAAATGCTGGATGTGCAAAGCAACGAAACCACCGCAATTAGACGGCAGGGACGCGGATAAACGGTTTGCAGTTGCGTTTTCGTGAAATTTAGGTGCGAGCCGGTCGCCGGTAAGCAATGACAAGATGGCGGCCCCGTAGACAAAGACGAAGGGCATCGTCACCGCGCCGCGTGACCCGATCGGAGCATCCGCACCCCATACAAACGTCCACTCCAAACAAAACCATCAAAACGAAAATATTCTTTTCAACCACAAATCTGCAACATATTCAAATAATCACGTGTATAATCACAGAAACACGTATATCCGATGATTAAGTTTTATGATTAATCACCTGTCCTGTGAAATAGTTTCACCTTGTCTGGTCATTTCATATGTTGTCACCTGTCTAACTTGGGACGTCTGCATTAACGATGCAAATTACCTCATATGTCCCCGATTCCATTTGCCGGACATTAGCTGATCTCCCAGACATTCAACATACATTGTAAGTATATGATGACCAACAAAAAATGCACGGCATGTTTTAGACATTGGGCCTCATTTTAATATTTAAAATTCAGAAGAGTGAATAATAATTAAAAAAAACACTCAATAGTCCAAGTTCACTTTCCTAACCCATAAAAACATACACAATAAAACCAACATCTCAAATTCATGACAAACGCAACACAGAACTTTTAGAACTGAACACCAAACATGAAACCCATCAGACACATAAATACCCTTCCATTTACACCTGCAAGTACACAGTGCTTATGCAGCATTATCACAGTCATACTCCAGGCGAAGATGTATGGATTTCTCCTCATTTTGTCACTCTTTAGCGTCAGCAATTCCGCCCGCTGTGATGGAAAAGGTGGCCTCGTTCTCCGGCATGTCGGGGCTGGGAAGAGTGGATGCAGAATGCATTAGAAGCTACCTTCAAAGATACGTTTCTGCAGGCTTTTCTGAAACCGTCATTGGTACTTTCAATATTACTGCCTGCACTTAACTTCAGACTTTATAACTATTGGAAATACTACAGTCATCACCAGACAGGACTGTATAAAATGCAGCCAACCCTTCCAGGAGAGTTTACGGCAGTACTGGCCTTTGAGTCAAGGTTAATGCGCTAGTTGTATAATCAGCAAGTTGATGTCCAAAGAAGGAATGTCTGACTTTTGCAACACCTGTCAAATATTTTGGCAATTCGCATTTCCCCTCGTCCCTTCCTCAGGCTGATGCGGGTGGTCGACGCATGAGCCAGTATGTGCCCTCCAATGGGCTTCTTTGGATCTACCTGGAAACTGAGACAAACGCAGCCTTTGAGTCTTTCCAACATCTCTGTAGGACAGCATGAGAGGTCATAATGATTCTGCGTTTATTCTCATCCTCAAACTCTGTGTGACTCACATTTTATGGTTTCTGGAACACGGAATAGTGCTGTACGTGTTGTGCGATAAATATCAAGGTAATAATCATAAAGTCAATTAGACTTCAATAATAATAATAAGATATGAAGAAGTAAATGCAAAAATATTCATATTATACTCGTTGACCAGTATGCAAAATATTTGTGTCTGTATATCACAGAGACTAGTTCATGTTTAGAACACGAGATGTGTTCTCCGTAATTATCAGACAATTCAAAATATTTGTGTCTGTATATCACAGAGACTAGTTCATGTTTAGAACACGAGATGTGTTCTCCGTAATTATCAGACAATTCAGTTACATCATGATGGATTACATGCAGAACAAAAGGAAGTAGCTCATTAGAATCCTGGTTAATTCTACATGAATCTGAGTTTATACAAGCTGTACTTCAGTCACTTACGTCATGCCAGCTCCAGGATCTGCAGTCATCTGGTTAGTCACAAATACAGCCACGTTGTACTCTATGTATCACACAAACAGACTTTAAACGTAGCATCTGCAATCCCTATGGCGTCATTTCTTCAAAGGTTTAGTAGCTGTGCATTTTATTGATAATGCAGCTACCTGCCAGCAGTGTTAAGCAGCAAGCATATAACACAGATATAGGTGCACATTAGTTCTGTTCTTCATGTAATAGCTCATATTCTAAAAGACTGAAATGAGGAGCAATGATAGGGCGAATTATGTACGTAAACAGAATCGTGACACATCATTCTTAGTATTTTCTTCCTCTGAGACGTTAGCATATTGTATGTTACTAGGTCAGAATTATGCAGTGAGTGGTCTCACCTTCAGATATCTTCTGCAGCCGGGAGAGCATCTGGGCCAGCTTCTGTTGCCTCTCTGCCAGCTCGCCCCGGCCGGAGAAGTCCACACGGAAGAGTGCCATGATGGAGTCTATGATCTAAGTAACGAGGGACAGGCAGGGGTATACAACTCTGAGACCCAGAGAGTACACTATGTTAGTCTTAAAGGGTCTGAACATTGGATCCAATGATTCAAATGGGAAGGAGATGCTCTGAAAGCAGAGTCTAGTTAGTTCCTGAAACTTTGCTCCTAGAAAATTCTGTATTTAATTACATTCTGTCCAAGCCATTGCCTTGTGAATCATTTTTGCATTCAGTGCACAGCACAGCAATTCCTGAGCACAGGACACATATAGCTGGCATTTCAAACAGGACTGTATTAAAAAGTGTGAATCAAAATACAGTTGTCATCCTTCCGCTTATATGGTACAAGAATGTGCAGAGCCTGAGGCTTATCCCAGGTAGCATAGGGCACAATCAAACACAATCATACACTGTGGACTGTGGAAGGATATAAAAGTATTCAACTGAGATCCAAAAGTCGAACATGCCAGTTCCACACAAGAGGACAACTGTTATCCATTGAGTCAACTCATTTCTACAATTTGAAATCACGAAAATAGATCTGCTTATACACATTCAGAAAAAAAAGGTTTTGAAGAACTAAGCCCTACGTATATTCCTCTACTTCAGGAGACACTGGGGTGGAAAGTATTCAGACTCCTCACCAGAAGTTTGAAGACGCCGCATTCCTCGTGAAATTTTGCTGCCACATAGTCCAACAGCTCCATCTGGTGTTCGCCTATGATTAAACATTATCATCAACGCTTGCTAATAGAAAATGTGTGTACCAGATTCGCTCTAGTATCAAAGCACATACTAATTCATTTATGCTGTTAAGATCAAAGCAATGATTGACAATCTCAGTATAGAATAATTACACAGTTAAAATGTGCAGATAAATGAATTCCATTCCTTTAGAATAGATTTCAATCATTAATAATCCTTATATATCAGCGACTGCCAACCATGGCTCTTGAAGACCACGGATAAGCTCTTGTGTAATTAAATCTGACTGAGCTGATGTTAAATCACATGCTCATTTTAATTTTTCAACTTCAAACCAAACTCGTTATGCAGAAATAATATTTTCAAAGATCTTTAATTTTGCCTATTTAAATGAACTATGTGCATTATGTGACCAAAAGCAGCATAGGTTATGAGGTCCTGAGTTGGGAAAAGTTCTTCTATACAAATGGTATTGTAATCTGGACATAACTCCCAGATATTCTGTTGTTAAATGGTAGAGGTGTGAAATCAAACAGCTGGTTATGACTGTCATCACTGCTGGTCAAACATCTGACTGAAATGGTTTGATACGTGGCATTTTTGTGTTTGATTAAATTGAAAGCAAACGATCATGCGGACAGACGTCGCGAAGGTTACTTGTTGACAACTATGAAGTCGGAAAGTGATGACTGGTTCTTACTGGTATACGCGCGGGCGTACAAGACATTGTCCAGCACTGCTTCGGGGTCCACGTCAAACCTGTCTGCTATATCCCTCAGCCTGTCTGGTCGACTGATAGGGACACAGGGTAAGGAAGACTAGGCAGCAGCTGGTATCGCAATAGTTTTAGTTTTATATCAGGGCAGCACTATGCACCATTCCAGCAGAACAAGGTTTCAAAGGCCAGTTCTCTGGCAGGGATACAAAGTGTTTTCCGTGTCAATGTAGATGACCTTCCCTCCCGTGTAGCCTCTCTCTCCTGGCAGCTGTGTTGTCACTGCAGAGACATGGAAAGGAGTAAGCCAGAAGGATTGTGAGACAAAGTACCCACAAGTTTTGCAACACACCACTGAAGAAAACTGTAACTTGTTCCAGTGCACATTATTGTTACATTAAAGAACAAATGTCACAGTTATTATTAATGTTAAGTAATTTTTACCCTAATCATGAAAATGTTGAGCAGCTGCTTACCACACAGTGTGTGAGACAGCTGTGTCTTTCCCGTCCGAAATTCTAGCCAAAAAGGTGCATTAATATTTGAGACAAGCCTGTACTATACTATACTTTAAATGCAACCATAAAGAACATTGTTCTTTGAACAGTTTGCATTATAGATTCCACCATGAATGATAATGTTGTAAACAAAATATGCAGTAAGGAAGTAAGATCTAATAGGTTATAGTGTTCGTATCATGTTAACGGCATAGAGATGATAAAATAACATACCACCAAATGCTTCAGTAATGGCCATGCTTTCTATGCCTCCGCCAATAAGTTTACTGCAGAGGGTCAAGATAAGTATTAGCTGAGATAGGATTACTCACCTATATAACCAAAGAACTTAGCTATGCTACACATGTACACAAAATATAGATCTTCAGAAAGCAGTGGCAGATTTTGGTTAGGGTATGTCGGTCATGTGTCCCTGCTGGTGTTTGGCCCGTAACTCAAACTCCTGGCTACCAGTTGTGATGTGGAACACTTGTTTTCTCTTCTCACTATATTCAAAGGCTGTCAGAAACCCAGTGGTCTGGAATAAACGAGATAAGTGCTTCAAACAGGGTACAGCCATTCTTAGCATTACTGCATCATTTGAGGGTTGGCATTTTAAAAAAAAATGAATTTAGTAGCAGTTTACATTATGCTGAAATCCTTCCATGTCATCTCACCACCAGCTTCCCTGCAGCCTCTTTAATCTTGTCCACTTTGGCTTCAGACAGGCCCTTGACATTGCACAGGGCCCGCCGTGTAGTCATCTGGATCCCTTTGACTGTGCAGATCCCAATGGACTTCAGCTTCTTAATGTCAGCCATGTTCTGCACAGACATAGCTGATATTATGTCTCTAACTTAGGGCCACATCTAAAAAAGTGGGCATGGACTGGAGACCAAAAGACAAGTGTTATGCCGAAAAAGGCATCCCTGCCGTAGAATGCATGCCTGTCTCTAAATGACCGATTGGTCGCTGATCTGAAACGAGTTGAGCTACTTTGTCGAGTTAGGCTACCGTAGTGCTAATCCCCCAAAAACCCGTAAAGCCCTAACCCCCAAAACACCCCTAAAACCCCAACCCCCCCCACAAAAAAAAAACCCCTAAAAGCTCAACTCGTCAGAACACCGGCATGCATTCAACAGCAGGGATGCCTTTTTCGGCATAACACCGGTTTGGTTGGGGTCCGTGGAGAAGCAGAGCTGTAATATTCCTGACCAGGGGGTCTAACCTTAAATCGGGACTGCCAACTTTCCAATTATGCTGCTAATTTTAGGTTTATAATGCAGTAAGATTCCTTGCGTGCGCGTATCATGCCAGACGCGCGAGAGTTGGCAACCCTGCCTTATATAAGGAAATCCACGCTTATGTTATTGAAATATGTCGTTCGATAACGTTTATTTGCGCGCCAAAATACATCTCACGTTATTTCATTTCATACTCAGTTTGCGCCACTTCAATGTTAACCTGAATGATGGCGAACCGTCACCTTGCAAATACTACAGGAATATGATCGTTTTTAAAATCCAGCTACTACTGTAAAAGTGACGGACCCTTTACAAGATTTTCAAAATCACAAGTCGTCATGTTACTTACGATTCCATGTTTCTGTAGGAGGTCGATATGTTGAAAGAAAGACTCCTGTATGAAGAAAGAGACGTTTTATTAATACTTAACAGACAACATTAACGGTAGCTCAGCACAGTTAACCAGACTAATTCTCTGGACTAGTTATTCCAGTCTATTTGAGAAAATGTTCTCTTTTGGATATAAAGAAAGCTAATATATCCTTTATCTGGTCCATTTTTGAAAATAAGCTTAGCGATCTTAACTTTTACCTCATCATCTTGGTATCCCGCTTCATCTTCCAGTACTTGGTCATCCGCCGACTTCATAATACCTTTGTATTTATATATATATGCTTATAAGCACACAATGTCTGCTAAACAGTATACTGAATATTCAGTATAACAATACTCCAACTTCGCCGACTGTATCGTATTTAAACGGATATCTGAAATGCACTATATCACTCGTTCGCAACAAGAAACCTTGCCAGACGTCACAATTATTTCTTGACGTCTAAGATTCAGTGATAAATTTCTTATAATTATTCACACAAACACATATAAATGTGACGGACAAACTAAACTTCTAAGTCTTCGTCTGACTCCCGCTTCAGCGCGAGACACCTGCCTGCTCTCACGCACCTGGCGTGAAACTCACGGTCACGCAAGAATCTTAGGGCAAATCTACATTTATTCCATTATAAACCTAAAATTAACCACACCAAAAGCGATGGTGCAGTTTGCAAACACTTCAGACTATTTACAATAAAACTGTTACATACATGCAAATGTGTGTGCAGACTTGTCTCGAATTGAAAATCTCACGCCAGCCAACTGACCGAAGTTGGCCTGATAACGTTATCTATTTTTCTCTTTAAAATATAGAACGGCTGGGAAAAGGTTTGCTTTTAAACACGTGTTTATTTAAAAGAGGTATTACAATAATACAAGGAAGCAGTCGAAACAACCCTTCTGAAGCGCAGTGCAATCAGAAACAGAAAAGCTGATCTACTTAGTTACTAAGCATGTTCTGTACTAATAGATTTAAGACAATTATGGCCTGATCTAAGCATTTCAATGTGACCCTTGAATGCTGAGAGCACATTAAACCTGTCTGGAAAGTGTGCCTATTACATTGCAATCCTACATTCACTCGTATCATCTCAGTGTTATGCTGAAAGGCATAAAGCAAGAAACTGGATGAATGGATGGTTCTAGAACCAGGCGTTCAAGAGAAGGACTCAAGCACAGGTGACTGGTAGAGTCAAGAATAAACCAAATCCATGACATATAAGACAAAAAAAAAAAATACAAAAACACCACTGTCTATGAACAAGGCACAATGGAAGGGACAATCCATAGTACTGCAGCTTCTTCCAGCAAATGAATTTTATTGTAAAGACTAACAAATGGGAAACGGGGACAACTACGAGTCAAAAAACAAGCAGGTGGAAGAAAAAACTAGGACTGCAGAAAAAAAACGAAGAAAAACACAGAGAACACAAGCAAAAAAACCCCGGAAAGCTACAGCAAGCACAAAAACAGTAGCAAGCAATACATACAATGACCAGCTGAGGTATCAGGGCAAGAGCAGGCGCATATATACATAGATAACAAGATGAGGGGCAGAGAAGAACCACTGAGAATCATCCAAACACTACGAATGATTGGTGCTTTTCTGCTGCCACCAGGAACTGAGCTGTACCTGACCTGTACCCATGGTAACATGGCCCTGCTTCCGAGCAGGGCCAAAAGCGGGTCTTAACCAACCCCTGGTCAGGAATATTCATCTGATTGGTGAAAATGCATGGAGATACCAGTAATCTGCATCAATATGCATAGAATATCTGAAGGAGAAAGGGTATATTCTATATATTATTCATTATTAGTAGTATCATACATTGCGATGCATTCCTGAAACTAAGAACTCAAAGACTTCCAAAATCGTACTTAAAAAAGTAGTGTAAACCACCTGAACGGAATGGACTTGTAATGCAAATGTATGCAAGTCGATGGTAATTCTGCTAGCATTTGATAGTTTCATAACCCAGTGATTCTTATAGACACCATACTGGAAATTACCACAAAGTAAATAATAATAATAATAATAATAATTGCTCATAGTAAATCATGATGTTTTTGTCTCTGACCCCCCTGAGAGAATCAGGCCCTTTATCTATGATCTTCACACAGACTCCTGGAGTTGGGGGGTCAGACGGCCTTGGTGAGAGATAGATGAATGAGAGGCAAATAACATGATGAGCAAGTAGCAAGGACAAGCAAAATAACAAATATGAAAGCTATAGATGAGTGAACTAAATGAACATAATTAAATAGCTACAAATTAACTAGGGAAATCCCTCACCATTAGCAATTCACCATTAGCAATTCAGCTGAATTTTGAAGATTTTTCGAAACTCTTCCTCAAATATATCTTTGAGCTTGACTCCTGTCTCAACGAAGGTACCCTGAGGAAAAAAGAAAATAAATATGCCTATTCTTAATATTAAATCTTCAATTAACCAAGAGCAACAAAGTCAGGGAATTATTTACTTTGTCCTACTGAATAACTTAACACTAAATTGTTGATTCCAGAAACTTGTCTCTGTTTGCATAAGGAACCAAAATGAAATTTTATGCCACAGTGAAAAAGTGCTGTTTTTAAAAATCTACTTGCTCCTTCAAACCATCTTACCCTGCTGAATGAGGAGGAGTTGCTGAAAATGAGCTGAATGTCAGACACAAAATCGCCAACTGCAGAGTAGTGGTTGCTTTGCAGCGCATTGACAACCTTGACCAACCACGTGGGCTTTTCACGGACGTCCTCGCGGCCTTTCACCTGGCATGAAGGCAGATGAGGCTTACAGACTGCCATAGAGGAACAAGTTTATTAATGCAGCCGTCGGTGACAAAAAGGCACGGAGATGGGGACAGACAGACATACTCACCATATAACAGAGCTTCTGGTGTTCCTCGTAGAGAAACAGGAGGAGGTAATGGCAATGCTACAATGTGATTGAGACACAAGTAAAATGCATAATTAGCCAACTAGCCCTAAACAACAGAATAACAGCTTGCAGAAACCATGAAATGTTGGAACATGGAAACATGGTGGCTTCACCAGCATATGGTCTTTGATGGGTTTTTGCAGGGCTGTTTCACGGGGTATCTGTGCAGGATAGTGCCATTGTTGACTGGACTTCATCACGCAGAATGTACACATCCATTTGTCCCTGCGTGGGCAGTAGGTAAAGAGAATCATGGACACCGGAGCTGAGCCAAGCCCTTTATTTCCCATTGCATTAGCTGGCTCAGGCGGTGGGAGTGACAGTGAAAAGGACCATTGCAGACAGCAGGGCTAAGTACCAGTTAAACTGTCATTATCATAATCAAAGAAATGAAACACAGTAAATGATAAACTTATGGTTTTCCACAGAGGGTAAACTTAAACAAATTAATCTCTCTGATGCATCAGCAGGTGATGCCTACCCCAGTCTGTCATCATCCAGTGTGGGAATGTGGCATTTACGATGGAAGGCGCGGGGGCAGTTGTCACAACACACCAATTCGTCATCGTTATCGCATATGAAGCAATCGTCATCGTTCTCCTGGTTCATCTGCACCTCGTGGAGGACACACGACAAGAGATCCAATCAAAAAAGTCCAAAAGAGCGAGAGTTTAGTCCATTGGCATGGCCATTTGTTAAAGCACGAAGATGCTCACTGCTTCGCCTGCTTTTATTTTGACAATAACTAGTCTTTGTTTGAATATATCAGAATCAACCTCATGTTGTCTAAATAGTGCTCAGTTTTAGCTGCCATTCAGACTTTGAGAAATGAGTGTTTTATATGGATGTCATAATTATATGGCAGAGATCATTCAATGGCAATATTTTAATGTGGAGTACAGACATGTGGAACATGCAAGTTTGCCAACTACATTGTACCAATTATTGAATAACAATCCAATCTGTCAGACAGAGTTGACCCGGTGTGCAAATACAGAGAGAGTTGCCACGACAGTGAAACACCTCACCAAATCGTCCTCCTCAGTGCTACAGGAATGGCATTCGCAGAGCAGGGAGTGCAACACCAAGACCCGCTTCTGCAGAGAGGAGACAAACAAGAGAACAAATCAAGTTTTCAGGCCCCTCAATGTCATATCCCTTCATACAGCAGAAGATGTCCAAATGATGACATGTATGAGACTTCCTACGGGTTCTTTAAGCTCACTGCTCCCCTCATCCTCCTCCCTAACCCCACCTCCTCTTATATCTCCATTCTTGTGGTTTTGTCTTCATCACCTCAATGAGAAATTTGAGTGGGGTCCCCAAGCACAAGATGCTCTTCTTCCAGTTGGGGTCAGTCAACGTCGGCTCCTTCTTCACAAAGTCCACAGGGGACAGCCACTCATTTTCTGTTCGTATGCACTTTCCTGAATTGCCTGGAAGGGACCAGTAGACAAGCAGAAAGCCGGGTGCTCTTTGTTATCCAAAACAATGTGGCACGATTCGCCATCCTAGGCATTGCAACATATAAATGAATGCCTTTTATGCATCTAGGGATAAATTAATCGTTTCCAGTTTGTTTAGAGATAGAATCTGCACATATTATTTGATGAATGTCTACCTTTGATGAATCCAGTTTCATCTGGATGTATTAATGATGGGTTTACTCTTTTAAGTAGGGTGGCAAGAACTTTACTAATAATTCTGAGAACTGCTGATGAGTGACAGAGGACGGTAACTGTAGCAAAGGGTTGGGTCTTCGAGGAGTTTTATTTGTACTGTGATGGCAGCTGTATTCATGTGCTGGGGGATTTTGGAATTGTGTTTGATGTCAACTGAAAAACAGTGGCGAGATAGTGTCTGTAGGTCATCGGGTCCTGGAGCTTTATCATTTGGCATTTTGTTGAGTGCAACATGGAGTTCCTTAGCTGTTAGTGATTTGTCTAATTCATCTAGTTGGTTCTTATTTAGTTGGGGTAAATCCAAGGTATCGAGGAAGGTGGTAATATCTGATTGGCTTGGCTGTTTATCAGGGGTGTATAATTTTGTGTAAAATTCCAGAAATGCATCATTTATTTCGTTGGGTGAATACATGGTCAGCCCTTACGAGTTCTTTATTGCTGATATAATTGATTTTTCTTTATTTTGGTTGATTATTTTGAGTTGGTTGGCCAATATTTTCCTTGATTTGGTATTGTGTTCAAAATGTTCATGTCTAAGCCTTTGAATCTGAAATTGTGCTTTTTTGATTAATAATATTGTTGAGCTGTGATTTGGTGTCTTGCACATTTTTGCAATTTCACACAACTGGACGCAAGGAGTTTAAACACATCAAGGTTCTGTGATATATATGTTGTTATGAAATTATCCTGTGCACACACAGACATACAAAAACACATGTACATGCACTTACCAGTGGCGAAGCGATGCTTATGTAGAAGCCCTTTAGAGAACCCACAAGTGACTGAAAGGAGGTTCCCCTTAAAGGCTGACAGATCTACTTCTTCGTGCTGTTCTGCATCTTTATTATCATCTCCATTGTCTTCCACCTGCATGGATTCCTCTCTGATGTCTAAAACATTTGTTAATGAACACAGGGAAG
>JAODJW010000045.1:2063770-2075934 GCA_026777045.1 Hyperopisus bebe
ATGCAGTAAATACAGGAGGAAGGTCCAGTGTCCTGGGCCATGCAGTAAATACAGGAGGAAGGTCCAGTGTCCTGGGCCATGCAGTAAATACAGGAGGAAGGTCCAGTGTCCTGGGCTATGTAGTTGAGCATCATTTTTATGTGTTGTCGGCTCAGTTTTTTCACTATCACATGGCACTGTTCAGTGGACCAGTCAAATCCTCTCTTCTTCAGCTGTTGATTGAACATTTAGAAAATTTCAGAGTTTTTATGAGCTGTTTTCAGGAGCTGACAGAAGTAGTCATCTGCCCAGATTTCAAGAAGGCAATGTACCTCGCTGCTAGACCATGTGAGACCTTGAGTCATTTCTCCCTCTAGCTAGCTGCTCCTGTTTTGCATGCTCTCCCAGAACGCAAAGCACACCTGGCTACAAGACCCATGTAGCTCAAACTTGTGGATTATGCCTGGAGGTTGGGTCGGATTGAGGTTGGATGACACACCACAAATGAACCGTTCCAGAGTTCATTTGGGACCAGTTCGAAACCACATCTTCTCAAGGGTCTTGGTACGGATGTTTTCATCTGCACCCTAGTGCAATTACTGTGTTCACACCTGCCCAAACAAACTAACCAGAGTCACTGTGAACCTGACTGAAAAGTGCGGGTGTGAAAACACCCTATGTCTGCGTCTTTGAGTGTGAACGCTCAGTCTGACTCAGTGAGCAGTGGGAGAGCACATCTACAACAATGTTACCTAATCCCATGAAAGGGGGGGGGGGGGGTTTGGAACTTGGCGGCCAGAGGACAGGAAGGAATAAAGAGAAGAGTCAAGAGATGGAAAGTATGAAGGCATGAGAAAACTGATCACCAGTCCTGCTGGGCGGAACACCAGATTGCTGGAGTGGGGGTCTATATTTAGCCTGGCTCGTAAAATCCAGAGGTAAGTTATGGGGGGGGGGCGACATCTGTATACTGCTGTGTGTGTCACCAGAGGGCTTCCTGTTCCGGCTGAACACCAGCCCAGGTCCGCCAGCACAATGGGCCATTGTCCATGGCTCAGAATTCATGGAAACAGTGGTGCAGTTCAAACAGATAGTGAACACATGGGGTTCACCGCAGCCCTCCTCCCCGCTGCATCTGCAAACCCCTCCCACAAGCCAGCCCAGCATCACCAATCACAAACAGCTTCCTCAAGCAGGACCCAGGAACTGACTTGACCCATTATGGTGGCTGAATCGTTTTACAGAAATAGAGAGCAAACAATGCATGTTGCAAATCTGATGACGTGAATGTGATGTCTCTCTGGATCAGAACCAACCTAATCTGGATCAACACCCGATACACCTTCCTATCATGGGTTATTGTATTATTACAAGCTGCAATGTCCACTATTGGCACAATTTTACCATTGAATTTTTGATTCCTCTGGGTCCAAAGATCAAGAATCCATGCACTTCTACTCTTCTACAAAATGTTCTATAAAACAAATCATAGTAGAATAATTCATTTAGCAAACAATTCTAAAACCAAACACCTCAGAAGGACATGTATAAAACACCGAACGGTGACTCTGATATTAACTAAAGCAAGTAACCCTGTAAAGTGCAATCAGTCCTTTCTTTCGTAAATGAGATTAACCAGTTAGTGGTGGTTTTAGGATATTAAGAATTGCCAGTAGGAGACCAGCTGTGCCACTCAATGGTGAGTCAGCTTGAGGTACTTAACAGGGATTGCTGTAATAAAGCCCCCCATTTGTATGAATGGCTCAGTACTGGTTATAGAAGCCACCCCCCCTCATGACATCTCTGTCCCATTACCAGCCAAAGCCATCTCACACAGTCCTGGGTGCTCTGCTGCCCCTTGCACCCTCGTACAGGTTTACCCATTGCCCCGCCTGCTTACTTAGATAAATATTTACTTTTTTTTTTGAGAGGATATCAGGAAGAGGTGTGGAGGTTAACCACTGCCACACCCCTGCAGACACACAGCGTGCGAGAAAGTCAGGTGCGTCTGTGAAGCCGTCATCAGCACTGTGAGGGAATATGGGACACGGGCAGATGCGCCTTTTCGGTTCCGCTTGATCTCAAGCGCATGTAGCTTCACGCCAGTTGTGCAAGATCTCTGTTCTGCTAGAGTCTCCCTCATGAAGGCGATTAGTTTGTCATGCATGGAGAATGAACAGAGTCAAGCCGCACGGAATCACAAAAGCAAGGGCGTCGCAGAATCGGGTGCAGCAGCAGTTGGTGCGTCTGCGCCGTTCCATCCTCCTGCGATGCCTGCGGTCCTGATCCATTGTATCAGAACAAGGGCGTAGGTTCGGTTTCGAAATAGGCAAACCCCAAACCCCCACCCCCCTAAACACACAAGGAAGTCCTACAGCTTTGGTAGGGACATGTCACTATCGTCCACACAAATCTACACCTAATTATCAGAAGTACAGTACTGTGCAAAAGTCTTAGGCAGTCCAAAGAAATGTTTAAAGCTGTTTATCTGGGTAGCAAGTGTACTTTGGCTTAGAACAAAAAAACACAATTTAACATTAGAATGTGCAAATTAAGAGTAACAATAAAAACTAGTAATAAGTTTTCTGAAAAGGTACTGATATCTATTTGGATGGCTAGATGAACACCGCTTCAGTTCCCAAACCTCTCCTCAGGGGCACCTCAGCCGTTCCATAAGTTTGTTAAATTACACCAACAGCAAAAAAGTCAGTGACAGATTGACTAGCTGTATGAGGTGTGCTAGTGGCCAAGTCAAAATATATATGGCTGCATTGGACGGTCACTGCAAATACTGGGGTGATTTTAGCAGAGGTTCTGAAATGGCTACGCTGACACACTTTGACAGGCGTAATAATATAGTTTTATACCAACACGAGGATTTTCTTTGCCTGCCTAAGACTTTTGCACAGTACTGTATGTATGTGAAGATTCTCAGTCATCCAGGTGAAACTGTCTGGCGGTTGAATCATGGTGACTGGACTTCTCTCTTGTAAGGTAGAAACGTCTCACTGCTCATCCAAGCAGCTTCTTCAGCCTGATTATCAGAATTATCAGAAGAATGCTGGGATCTCGCAGCGGTTTTGGAAAGCGAGGTGAAGCGTGAGTGGAATAAGCCTTGGATAAGCCGGGGGGGGGGTGGGGGGGCGTCTTGGTGATCGCATCTCTCATCACCACCAAATGAAGGTTTTGTTTTATGCCAGATTCACGCCAATCAAGGTCATAAACGTGTAAGAAAAGGGGCAATGCTCTCTGGGAGACAGAACAAACTGTGTGTGTGTGTGTGTGTGTGTGTGTTTGTGTGTGTGTGTGTGGGGGGGGTTATTTCCTGGAAAGCAGCTCTTTTTCTGTCTGGGACACTCATTCTTCTCTTGTTCTTCGACTTGCCATCCTCTTTCTCCTTCTCCCCACCTTTTCCTGCTTTACCCTTCCTCTCTTTTTTTAGCTATCTTTTTTTTATTCATTTGGCAGAGGACTTTTTTTCCTGAGTGCCTTACAGTTCCAGCCCCATAAGCCTGGTTCCAACAATCTACATCCAGCACAAGGGCCGAGAGGGAAAGCGGAAGGGCCGCGCGGCCCAGCATTCTTTCCCAGCATGCATCTGAAGGACCATGCCTCACATGTCTAACTCTAAATTTGCTTTAAATTAGTTTCTCAGGTTTTGTCCCGAATGCCTCTAGTTCTTTGTTTGGGGGCATGCTGGGAGTTGGGGTTGCCTTCTCATAGCACAAAGCTGTCAAGAAACGGGACTAATTTTCAGGCCAGGAGTTATTTGTGCAGGACCAGCCCATTCTGTCTCTGTTTTGGGGGAACTTTGATAAACGATGCCACAGTTCAGATCATATTATACCAATACCTTTATTATTAACATTTCAAGAAGAAAATAAGTAAAAAGTAGCATATTAAACTGTAGCAGTCTGACTTTTTCAGCCCTGCCTGGTCTATTTCTAACATCAATCTTTTGAGAAACTTCCAGAGATTAGCGATGGCAAGCGATAGTTGCACCCCTGCAAGCACATGCTGAGCTCAGTCAGCTTGAAATGTCGATCAGACTGATGCTCGCGCCATGTATTTATGTGTGTGTGAGTGTATAAGTGTGTGAGAAAACTTGCTGATGCATTGTTGTAGAATTTTAAAGCTGCAAATTCATTTTGGTTCTGACACAACAAGTTTCCCGATTGGCCCCTCCGGGCCTGGCATGAAGACAGAGACCCCATTCTACATTCTATGGGGGAGGGGCAATGGAGGTGTGATCCCACTGAGCGATTGCACAGAACAAGGCGAAGTGCATGCGGCAGGTTGTGGGAAGATGGACATGAGAGCAGCAGCACTGCAGCGTCTCCCTCAAATGCGTCCCGTCTGACTCATACTGACCTGCGCCATTGTTCCCCTGGATGTGCCGATCTGGTAGCACGCCCCCCCCCCCACATCCCTGATTTATCATCCACTCCCCTTCAGTGCCCATATATCCTAAATCTCCAAAGCTGCTAAGTAACAGCCGGTAGAGACTGGTAGAGTCTCACGAGCACCCAGCTGAGATGCTGTAACCAAAAAAGAAATAACGACGGCATAAAAACATGCCGGCTTCGAGGAACGTGACGCCGCTGAATGCTGTGGCCCCGTGAAACCACACCTGGAAAGAACGGAAACGAATTAAGAAAAAAGCCATTAAGCACAGACCACGAGGGGGCTCTCTGTGACGACGCAGCCTCTCCGCACCTGTCATTGCTGTAATCGTACCTATACTGCACACAGGAAGCAGAGCGCTGATCTGTGATTGAATCTTATCTAGATGAAAGCAGCCTTGGCCCACATACTTTGGCTACGGCTGTCAGGCAGAGGTCCTGGGCTTCCGGTTGTGACCCGGGGTCAGAAGAAATATGGGAGAAGCTGATAGGCGGGGGGGGGGGGGGGCTGGCTTCATGGGAGGAGAGCCTGACCTACTCGCCCGCAGATACGCTAGGCCAAGACAGAAAGAAGCGTGTCGGAATCACGGCCTGGAACCATCAGGCAGTCAGTCACACCGCTGAAGGCTTTGCGAGTTGTTTCAAGCGTTGTTGGAGCCATAATTTGTCTCATGCGATGGCAGAGATGAGGCTGAATCCATGAGGCCATTCCGGGAGAATGACTCCACGGTCCATGACTTGATTCATCGTGCAGAGCTGGCAGAAGGTGGGGGGCTAACAGGGAAAAAAAAGATTCTGCTACTGGCTTCCGAATCGGTGACTGGTCGCCCAGCATAGGAATCATTCCCATGGAAGGGGAATATGGAAGCGTGAAAAACACAGGGGAGGGGGAAGGTGGGGTGCGCCAGAGGGGTCACACTGGCCCACTCTGAAAACCTGCATAGCTTCACTGTTTCCAGTGGCGGTACTGGAATGGCAGCTGCTCTGTGTTTGAGAGGAAGAGGGGGGGGGGGGCTAGACATAAAAAGAGGGGGGTTTGTCCATGGGGAGCTATTTTCTGAGTGGCGTCCAAAAGTTGCACACTTCATGGCCAGACGGCTGCCATGCCGCAGCCAAAGACTGTTTTCCTTGGGTAGGAGTGGAGCAGGCGGCTAAGAGGGAGCAGGAAGGAGACCCGGAGAAAAGGGGAATTTAGAGAGTGGGGGGATGCAGGCAGATGTGGAGGGGGGGCAGGAATAACCCTTCCCAAGCCCAGTCTTGTTCGTAACTACGGTTGCTCATTTTCTTTACAGCGTCCCCCATTGTCCAAAAGTCACCGGGCCCTTTCTGACCAGCACAGCCTCCCTGGATGCAGAGTTAATGCCCACTTGGGTGCTTCCCGCCACAGCCGGCACACCAGAATTCGCGGTAAAAAAAAAAAAAACGCCGTCAAAGCTGAATTAGTCCTCTGTGTTTTAGTGTATTTTTACTCAGGAGAAAAAATGCCGTTTTGTGGTGAAGGGCAGGAGCAGTGCGGATTATATGATTTGCTGACAGGAGGGAATTCTCACCGAAAAAAGGGATCGGGCTCTATCCCACTGCCCAAGGGCGTACGTATCGCTTAGTGGGGACATAAACCTTCTCCAGTAAATTCACTTTCTTGTGGACTTGGGATCACGAAGAAGTAGAAAAAAGGGGTTAAAACTGTGCTGGTGTGTGTACTGGGGCTCGGGTCAAGATTTTTCAGACCACCGTGGATTTTTCCGACGCATTAAATTTGGACGAATAGGGATGTTGGTATGTCCTGCTGTGAGAACGGACTGCCTACTGTAACGATTATCTACGATGCTGCGTAACCTATACAACCCTTTCAAGAGACCTTAATAGTAATGAAGACTTAATTATAATGTCTAGGTTGGGGGGGGAGGGCTGCACATATACACCAGTGGCCAAAATTGTGGAAACACTTCAAATTTTTAGAGATTGCAGAACTTCAACTGTTGCCCCAATTTAATCGTCCGACGTATGACATTTGTAACATTCTTTGATTGTTTATAAACATTACCGCCAGTATTCGTCTAGTAATTTTTAAAGCGCAATGCCAAAAACGCTGGGTGTTTCCACACTTTTGACCACTAGTGTGTAGGTCTATGGCATATTATCTGAAGAATCCAGAAGTATCTAATCATTGCATACTTCCAGTTCGCCGTTCACCATATGCTGGACGAATAACACTCGGCTCGTCCCTGAGTTTCCTACGAGCTGTTTATCCAGGTGCAGGATTCTGCCCGCATGAGGGACGGGGCTTTAGAACCAGCCCGTTCGTCCGACTCGTGTTGTTGGAAGGTCGTAGCAACATACAGTTATTGGGACGTTTAAATTCTAACTCTTTTCAAGGTTCCCAGACTACCAAGAGCAAAAAAAACATAAAATATTCTTAATAAGAAAACACGTAAGTGATATGCATCCATAAAACAATCTGGAACGCAAATTACATAACCGTTAAGGTTACTGGAACGCGCCCTGTTACCAGGGTACCGTTACTTCCTTAACTTTCTGATTGGAATCAAACGTGAACAGCATCTCTCCAGCTTTACTTTCTCTGACACCGGGGGGTCGTTCTCCATTTGATTCCTGCAGTGTCGCTCACGTATTTTGTTCCCGCCCTCTGGTCTCCTCAGTTGGCTCCCTTCATTCGGAATAACTTCTAGTTAATGGATCGTACAGCGCTTTTTGTGCTGTAAGGAATATATCGTCATCTATATGTAGGAAAATATACACTTCCTAAAAGGTAAGTCAACATGTATTATTATTAATGTCGCCATGAAGATACTTGAAAAAATATTATTAGTAGTAGCTTTGGCATTACTGCAACGTATTTTTCATGTTCATCATTTTATTTTTGTAAGACGTATATATGATGTATAGTAGCTACATTCATTCTGAAAGAAGCTGTTAATCTAGTCAGTCCTTCTAATGTAGCGCAAGTAAATATAATTTGCAACGTCAGACTATAGTTAGATACCACTGTGTAATGTTCAAATAAATCTGTAAATGTTGGAAATGTGAGTTAATTTCGGCTGTTTTGATACGGGTTAGTGATTCTATGTGGTTAAAAGACGCTGCAAATGGATACAGGCAAGTAAGAATGTATTGGGCTACTTAAATAAGACATTAATTTAATTTGGAAGAATCCGTTTTAACGCAGACAAAATTGTGCAGAGACCCGCTTGACCCTAGTTGGTAAGCTGTAGAATACTAGAGGATATCTTTATTACACTTGGCTAGACGGTTTGCGGTTACGAAATGAAAATATGGGTAAAAATGTGACGTATTTTGTTGTATGTGTATGACTTGAGGCTGTTTGTCATTGTGTGTGTGTGTGTGACGTCGGTATAGGGGGTGTATGTGTAGGTCATGCTTGCGCACTTGGATTGTTTGGAAGATTAATCTGATCGTCTATGCAAAGGAAATAATCTCGTGTCTCAAAAAATCGGGAACCAAATCATCTAAAAACGTTAGCAGATTTAGTGGCTTTAATTTACAGGAATAGGATTAAAAGAATTTTTTTTGAAAATGCCCTGCCGAGCAAAGGGCGGAAGACCACGGAACAAAAGTAATCAATGGACTGCAAAATATTGCTAATATAGTTTTTTGGAGTACCATTTCTTTGTATTTGTTCTTTTTGACTTCTGTGATGCATCTGCATTTTTATTTACCTGATTCTGCTGGATTTTAGTAACATTGGTAATGGAAAGAGGAACAAAAAGAGGAAGAAAATGCATAAATTTAAATATAAATGTAAATTGTTAGAGATGCAGACAGTGACAGCTCGCTCATAGCTGGTGGTCGGTGCGACGGAAGGGTTACCGAATCTGAGTGGTAAAGAGACTTAGAATGATAAAAATGTACTTTTGGCGCAGACTTGCTCTGTTTTTCTCGAAGTGCAATACAGTACACTTCTGGGGAAAACGTTACAGGGCAGACGACTGGGTGATTGCAAAAGTAATTCTTATCTAGTGTTTGTCCATTTTGTTCTGTTTTGTTTATAATTGATGAGGTCAAAAGGACGAATGCGTAGGGGAAGGGGAAAAGCGGCAAAAAGATATTCCAAACAAAATTGTTTGCATGATAAGAGAACCGGATGCTAGTGACATATGGTCCATAGACGCGTTATTACTTTAGATACGGTTCACTATAGGGTTTTTCGTGGGCGCTTGATGTTCACACTCAAAGTTTAAGATATGACATCAGCCCGCAACCCGCATAAATACGTTTGATGCAACAGGAAGCAACCGTTCCGTTAAAATTCCCAAACTTAGGCACTGGCAAAATTCCCAAACTTAGGCACTTAGTAACTGACGTTACTCATTTGACAGTTATAATAGCTTAAGGTAATTCCCGGTCATTATCTCATACTTTTTTCCGATTAGAATTGTGGTTTCTGAAGACACATTAATTCTATCACGCAGCAGCACATCCTCGTGGCTTTCAAGACAATATGTTAGCATTCTGAGCTGTGTCAACATCTCCACTTACTCCTCTGTCATCAGTAAGTTACGTGTCCTTCATAGAAACTGATGGTCTTCAGAGTCATGGTCAATGTCAAAAACAAACACAGTTAATTTTCAGGGAATGTATTTGCACACAATGTAATCTATACACATATCATTCTGAACTCAGAGTTGCTATTTAAGAAATCCAAACTATGCAATCAACAAGTAATAATCCAACATTTGAAGAAATGGTGCTATAGTTTATTTTATTCTGTTTACTTTTGAACCCTAGTGCTTGATATTGAATAGCTAAATGGCATGGTAATCCCTTCAGGACTACAGATGGGCAAAACAGCAAGGAAGCAATTCCACACAAGTCAGTGTTTCCTCGGGTGCAGTTAACCCATCGCTATTGCCTCTTTTTTTTTCAGTTGGTATCTCTGTCTTTTCCACCTACAGGGGACACTTGTCAGAGACAGACTCATGGTGTGAGTGTGATTGAAGGCAGCAGAATTGGTGGAGTTTAGATAATAGAAGATTAAATAGACTAAAGAGCTCAGAGCAAAAGGAGACATCGCGGGGGGAGAGATGTGAGGGATTATGGACTAATCTGGTGCATGACCTGTCCCAGAGCGACTCCCTTCTTTCAAGACCCAGACAAATCGCGATGCAGATCATTGCATCGAGATTGCCTTTTACCTGCTTCTCGAAACATCTGGAGTGCAGACACAGCGGAACTGTGGAGCAGAGGAGTGTAAGAAAGAGAGTGGAGAGAAACACGCCAGGTTGTCTGATGCATGTACAATAGGCATTGCAGACCAATCATGGGACGGAATCAGCACTTCACCAGTCTCTGAAGATTCTTTCACAAAATGACCCCACTAGGAATGAAAACGACACGGCCTCTCTGTCACCCGATATATGATCAGGTTGGCAGTATTTTGTACCTAATCTATAATCATCTGATTCATATGTGTGTGTATAATGATTGTGCACAAATCTTCAGTGTGGAACAAATCCTTAACATAGTATTAGTTTATAATCCATTAGAATTACAAAACAACTTTTGTGTTGTGCGTTTTCTTAGCTGAAACAAGCACTGCTGAATAAGAACGTAAACACGCATTTCCAGGAGTGGAGGGAGTCTCCTGACGCTGAAGTTATTTTAATGCACAGTCCACCGCATGTGTTGCTTTAAGACCTTCTGCTGGGTTCTCGAAATTTATCTGGTATTTCTAAGAAAAATGTTTCCTGGAATGTTCCAGAGAGCATCCAAACACATCAATGGGTGCTTAAAACCAGAGCAAATCCAAGCATTGCACTCTGATTGTTTTTTTGAAGACTGTATATTATAGGAAACTACGCATCTATTCCAAGCACATTTTTAGTTCTTTATAAATCAGCCAATGGTGTGATTACTGTTCAACAATGAAATAACACTTTTTTTTTCTGTTTTGTTTTTATATTCTGCAGAAGCTGAGACAGACGCATTTAGACACCATCAGTATTGTAACTGGATTTATCTCCAAAAAAGCACTGAACTGAGAAATAGTGGCGATTCGACAGATCCAGCATCGTTTGGATTCTTGGTGATCAAAATGTTTGTCATAAATCTGGCAGTCACAGACGAAATGGCCTTAAAGCGAGACTTCTTGTGATGAAATGCATCAAGTGGTGACCCGAAGCTCCTCTGGATCTTTCTGCCTTCTGTGAGCTGCTCCTCGGTGACTCATGACCAGAGACCACCTGAAGAGTACAAAGACTTAAGTTAGCGGCCATCGTTTTTCACTCACCCCATGCAAGACCAAGGCTAGTGAATACGCGTGAGGAGTGTTCCACTCAGCCAACGAAAACAGCCGTCACTTTGCCACCAGTTTTTCATTTCCACTTATATCAGAATCAAAGGGATATTTCTTTCCCTTTTACTGGAGTTAAAGGCATCCCATTGGGAAATGTTACATTGAACGAGATTTGATTGATCTCTGAATTATAGTTCTAGGGTATTAAATTCACTTCCTGTGTGGGCATTCCCACTAAGTTACAACAATGAGTTTGGGCAAACTGCCTGGAATGAAAAGCTTGATGTCTGGCTCCCAGGGGAGGCGGCCCTTTAAGAGTGATCTGTCTGTGGATATGATCAGCTCTCCGCTGGGCGATTTCCGCCACACCATGCATGTGGGCCGCGGTGGCGACGTCTTTGGTGACACGTCTTTTCTTAGCAACTACGGCGGAGTGGCTGCGGGTGACGGAAGCTCCGCTGGGTTCTTCTCGCGCACTCTCCGCCACGTGCGCAAGACCCCAACCCGTCCCCGGTGCAGCTCCAGAGACCTCTCTCCCCCACCCCCGCCCATATCCCCCATCATCAAGAATGCCATCTCGCTGCCGCAGCTGAACCTTGACGGTTCCAATGGCTGCCTGCAGAGGGTGCTGTTTCCCAGCTCTCCGGGTTCTACCTATGGTGAGGCTGCACTGCATGACAGGGGACCTAAAGATCACAGTTCCTTTCACACATAACAGCGATTGTTAAAACAGCATTGGTATTTATATGTCATCGTGACACTTTATGAGAATTGTCAAGCTATCATGCTTTGATCGTACTCAGAAAAATTAAACAAGCTGTCACATGGCTGTCTTTATTTGTTTAACTTACCACAGAAGTTTAGATCATACACTCTGCTTCAGGTCCAGCCCTGATTACCAGTCCCATTGGTTACATATCTATATGCCACACACATGTGTCAAAAATGTCATGAAAACTAAATATTTAGTCAAAACTCATTTAGCACATTCACACAAAGCCCTCCTACACAGTCAGAAAAAGTAGGTACTTTTAGGTACAGACATGGACTCTGAGGAACACCCCCAGGGTACAACTGACGGTAATGTACCCCCAATGATACAAAAATGTTCTTGAGCCTATTCTGTACGTTAAATTGTACATTTACTTACAGCTATAGGGTGCAATGGGCAGACCCGTGAGGGTACAGCCCCAGTGAGAAGCAAAGGTACAAATCGATGCTCTTTTTTTCTGACAGTGTGCACCAGTCATAAAGGGCAAACTAAGCTCTGGTGGGACTGTGTGATTTACTACACCCACCCACAAAGAAGCACATGGTCACGGGGACTCACCACCAAGGCTGGGGGGGGGTCATGAGGAAGCAGTGGGGGCTGCACAGCGGTAGTTGGAGGACAGGCATCTCCACCATGTTTCTTTCTGGGGGTGGGCAGGCAGGCGACTGCTAGGATGCCTGGAATTCCCCCCCGCCCCCAGATATTTACCCAACGCAGAAGGAATTTGCCCCCCCCC
>JAODJW010000045.1:2172876-2193852 GCA_026777045.1 Hyperopisus bebe
GGATTCCCCCAGAGGAGCTGGAGGAAGTGGCCGGGGAGAGGGAAGCCTGGGTTTCCCTGCTGAGATTGCTGCCCCCGCGACCTCGGATAAGTGGAAGTAAATGGATGGATGGAACCTGCTTACCACTTACATTAAAACAAAAAAACTTTTACTCACCTTCCCGTCTCGCGCCTGGTTCCCGCCTGCTCGCTCTTCCCGCCTTTGGCTGCTTCCACATCTCCACCTGAATTCACGGCCAGATATGATAAACTTCAGAGGAAATTTATTACTTAACGTGTTAACCAGAAAATCAAAACGTTTATTATGTGTATTTATAATTTCAATGCGAGTCTTTTTTAATAATAATAAGTAGGTAGGCCTATTTATTTATTTATTTATTTATTTATTTATTTTTTGCAGTGGAGGAACCTCTTTATTTAACTGTAATGATACAGGTGTTCAAGTGTCTCTGAATAACTTATCCGTGAATTTTACCTCAGCGTATTTTACCATTATATTGTATGGCAGTGTATCATTATTGAATAAGTAAATATTATAAATTGATTAAAATAGTACATAGTCTATTAAATTTGTTGAAAGGACCGGCGATCATAGTACAACAACAAAAAAAGTTTTTGTTTAACAAATTTTGATTAATAATGCTAGCTGTGTCAGTATGTCTATGATTGTTATCGGCTACCAGGCACAGTCAGAACAGCAGCCTGCTGCCACGTACAGAACCCATTTATGACCCATATACAATCCCAGTTCCAAGGAAACCGGGTAAGTATGAAAAGTGCTAGTAAAAACAAAAAGAGTGATCTTCAAATTCCATATTCACCCTGTAAAATATTAAAAACACTATAACACATTGATGTTTTACCATAAATTTCATTGTTTTTTATAAATATACACTCATGTAAAATCTGATGATTGCAAAGTTAGGACAGTGGAGCGTTTATGACTGTGTAACATCACAACTTCTTTTCATAACACTTATTAAGCATTTGGGCACTGAAGACACCAGCTGAGCAAGCAGAGTTTTTCACCATTCTTCCATTATGATGGTCTTCAGTTGTAGAATTGTATGGGGCTTTTAATTATTGTATTTTGCACTTATAATCAGCTATTCTCGATTTGTGACAGGTCAGGACTGCAGGCAGACCAGACTAATACCTATACACAACCTCTCTGTCTCTGCTTACACAACCATGCTCTGGTGATCCTGGCAGAACATGGGTTGGCATTGTCCTGCAGGGTGCCTCTGAAAAAGAATCTGGATGGCATCATATGTGGCTCCAACATTTGTAGATATCTTTGTGCTTAAATGGTGCCCTCACGGATTAGCAAATTCCTCATGCCATGGGCACTGACATACCCCATATCATAACAGATGCTGACTTTGGATAAACTGAAAAAATTTTGGTCATTGGCTTTTTCAAATGTTGACCACGAAAGACAATTCCACTGTGTTAGTATCCATTTCAGATGAGGCCAATATGTGTTTGGCCTGATATGACCTATATGGGCCCTACCCAGGTAACCCACATGGGCCAACCCATATGTGACCCAGTCTAAATCCATGCCCAGTTAGAACCCATAAAATCCTCCAATAACCTTTGTGGGGCCCACATAGCTGGAAGTCCCCTGAGGATTATGGGAAATTGTCATCATCATTCTCTGCCATCTCCTTGGCAAATTCCAGATCTTATGGTTCCCTCTCACAAGGCTCCTGTTAAGAAAAACATAAAAGTCAAACTATTACACTGATGCAAATTACAAGGCACAGGTAACATCTTTGATAAGACTGACATCTATTTTATAAACTTCTTTTACAGGCTGAATTTTAGTTGCTCATCATACATCATTCATCTAACTGAAAAGAAGATTGTTTCTTCAAAAACTATGTGATCAGACGTTAATATATTTTACAGAATACTGCCATCTTGTGGCAGCCTTTGCTCTGACTCGATCTTCACTGAAAAACCGCCGGAATCAGCACGTGCTTAATGTCCAAGAAGCCTAGTTATTCCAACATACTGGCTCAGTGAACAAAACACAGACCTCTGCAGACTTAAGTTCCGTATTGGATCTGGGTGGAAACTTCATTGCCTGTAGAAGATGGATTGCAAAAGAGAGTTAGTGGTGTCTGTCTAGTTTGGAATCACAACTGGACCATTAATATTTGGAAACATATAACAAGCGCAAATGCAGATCATGCATGCTCTTCGAATCCTGGAGTAGAGATCACAAGACTATTTCAGCTCATTTTGCAGATAATCCTGAAGCCACAGGCAGACACAACTAAGAGGATTTATAAAGGTGTTTTACTTCTACAAACATGCTGTGGATGTCCAAGCAGAAGGAGATCCGCTGGCAGCTCCCTGGTGCCACAGATGTCCATAGTCTCATTGGACTGACGATAGTCCTTCTCATGGTTAATGCTGATCTTGATCACACCATCACAGATGCCTAGTGCAGCAGAAACACTCGAATTATTCGCCAGGAGGGTGGAATAGTTTGTTACTGAGACATGCAAGCTTTAAATTGTAATTCCCCAACCCATGGTGGCGTCTGGGCTGTGAAAGATCCCATCATGCACCAGCACCTGGATCACACAAAAAAACCTCTCATGAAACCTCTCAAGCGTGGCACTGCGTGGGGTGTTGGTTGAGCCAGGGAAAACACTAGCTCCCCCCCTCCCATAGGTCCCAAAAACACTATGCAATTACTTTATTTCGTCATTGACATAAATTGTGGTGTGGGTAGTTTATTCCTGCTAGGTATATCATGGCCAGCAGAGGGCGCTCTGGGCGCCCCCTCCTTAACCTCGTGTGGAAACCCCATGTCATCAGCTGATTTTATTAGTTCTGTGTATTTAACTCCACGTCAGAGTATGTTTCCCTAGTCCTGTCATTGTATTGTTATGATGATTCTGTCTCGTATGTCTCTCCGTGTGCCCCTTAAAACCCTTACCTTGTACCTCTAATAACTACCCGCTGCTTCCTGTCTGTTAACCAGTTTTCTTTCCAAGCTGCTACAGTTCCTAAAATCCCTGCAGCTTTGAGCTTAAGCAAGAGCTGTTTGTGGGGGACATCAAAGGCCTTCTGGAAATCTAAGTAGATGACATCATAAGCCTTTTTGTGATCAATTTCACTTGTAGCTTCCTCAAAGAACTCAAACAGATTAGTCAAACAGGATCTACCTCTCCTAAATCCATGTTGGCTATCCCTCAGAATGCGCTCTCAGCTTTCCATTTCTCATCTAAGTGGAGTGAAACAGCCTGCAGCTGCAGAGCAAACCTAAGTAACACTTTCTCTTTTAATTTCTAGATAAGACAAGCGTCCTTGGGCAACACTTTCCCTTTTTAACAAGGCAAGTGTCCTTGGACGACGCTTTCTTCTTCCCCCAAAACCAAGATAAGTGTCCCAGGAGAAGAACAACTCTTATTAATTCTAAGCTACATGGGCGACGTAATCGTCCGTGAGTTCGCCCTAATACATTGGGTGAGACCTTGTCTGGTTCCCAGCGTAAAGTTTGTCTTTTCCATATTACAACCTTCTTTCATATTAGATAAATCTAAAGTAAAATGCTCCCCACCTTTTCCTGACTTAAAGAACTTGCTAAATCATGTCTTTATTAATATTGTCATTTCTAAGTCCTGCCACCGATCCAGTGTTCCTACATTTCTACTAAAGGCTTGAGATGGAACTGTGACAGGATTATATGTGGGATTACATAAATCTGTTGCATAGAGATGATTTAAAAGCGAAACATAATGATTGCAGTTGAGCTTTTAAAAAAAAAGCGAATGCAAGCATGAGAACTTGCTTCATGTAACAATGTGGCAAATAGTGGTTCAAAAATTTATTATAAACCACCGTGCCCCCCGCGCGCACTAAGCACTAAATTAGGTAATTAAGAAGTCCTTATTTAGGTAGTCCTTTATATCTGCATAAAGAAGTATGGTTTTTAAAATGCCTAATTCAATTTTAAAAGTGACACATCTATTTTTTTCATGTTTTGGTATAGAAAGCAAAGAAGGTGTATGACGCGTTCGCGTTCCATACGAGGATTTGAAAAATAGGATTTGGTTGCAGTTGAGCTTTTAAAAAAGGCTTCTGATTAGTTATCCTGTCGTGTCTACATTTGCAGCGCAATTTCTGCTAACTAATAAACTTGCCTGAGCGGTCTGAGTTTTTGTTGCAGGCAATGACAGACAAGGATCCAAGGAATGCATTCCATTGCTGGAAATATAAAAAACATTTCCGATACATTACGGAAAAGGGCACAAATTTAACTCTGCAATGCAGTGCGTATTCACCGGCTTGTAAAGATGTTGTCTACATCTAAAAAGTCCATGTCCGACCTGAGGAAACATCTAGAGTTAAGTGCAGCTTACTGTAACTGCAGTCATATTAAACAAAGCAGGGAAGACATGCCTACCTTCAGCGTGCCATACCATGCTTCTATAAAGTGTAATGCCCGGTACACACTGTGTGATTTCAGCCATCTTATAAAATCACGTCTTTAGGCATGTATATATATGCATATAGACATGCACTGTAGGCATATCAATTAACATATCGGTATCAGCCGCTATTCACCGCGGTCAACCTATCCGCGCTTTGCCGCCACACGGTAACATTATCTGCGCTTAAAATGTGTGGTGCACGCATAGACATGACATTAAGGTATCAGGTCGCACTTAAGTGTAATATCAGACTAAGCGATGGCGCATAGGAAAGAGGTTCAAGGTATAATGTATGAAATACATGATGTACAATGAAATTCTTTCATAATGTAAAACAAAAGTCTTTTGACGTCTCAAAGTCCTATTTCAATGTACATCTACATGAAAATTGTGCATAAAAACAGATTAAATTTTGTGGGGAAATAGCTGTAAGACCTTGGGCTTTCACACGGTTTGCGACTTTTTTATACATTATGGGAAATTATGTAAAATTCAGATCTTAGGCCTGTTAAACTTGGCTCATAACACAAAATAACATGGATTTCAAAGCGCATTTTCTTGAAAACTATGCGGTAAATGTTGACCAAATTTTGTTTGAAATGCATGAAATAATGCATAAACATTCATGTTTGTGGTATTGGTTTGTGAAAAGGGGACAGTTGCCACAGCCACTAATTAAAAACGCATTTTCTCTTCTGCCAGGTTAATTCGCGAGATTCGCGTGGATTAAGATCCCTGTCTCTTTGGTATAGTATCGGTTACACACAGATGAACATATCCAATAAGTGACACTTCTTTAGTTTGCTCTACGACATCAAAAAAAAACAAAACTTCGCATACATGAACAGTTGAGAAAGCCATCTTTATTGCAATACCAAATCTTCATTTCAGAGATGCATATATATGAATACACATTAGGGGTTTTTAAATGCAAGAGATTAACAAAATTTATTCATCAGTATTTCCTCCCCCTTTCCAACAGTGTGAGCAAATAGCTAAACTGAGCACAGCGTAAGAGACCCTGCATTCCCACCAGCCAGCCAGTCACGAGACTGGCACGCTTGCACCAAACGTCTTGGAACCTCTCACCTGTTCCCTTTTATATAAGGGAGGGAAACTAATAGATGCACGGGGGTGCAGACAGGGTTCAATAAAGCCACACGTACATAACAGCATGTCCACTACTGATGGAAAGCTTAAGTCTCTGGGAGACTGTGCTCAGACAATACAGTGTGTGCTGCAAAACCTTCCCAGCCACCCAGTTTTCCCTGTAATGTATAGATCTTAAAACTTTATTAAGAAATGAGTACAAAATTAGACCTTCAAAGTACAAATATGATCTAACGGAGCTTTATAAGGCTATAATGTGTTTGTCTTGGCATAGCTCTTAAAGCACGCGGACAGTGTGCCACAGGTGCACCTCTGTGCTGTTTTGCACCCCCACCTCCCCTTGTCTCGCATTTCTAACATCGCGCCCCAAAGCAGTGCAACGCAGAAACTGAAAAAGTTACAGCGAACGTGTTTGGCTGCCTACCGCAGACTTCAGCTGCTAGCCTATAAAAAGTGTTTCTGGCCACATGGTGTGTTTGGAAACATTTTATTGGACGTGAAGCAGGTCATGTGATGCAAAAGAATCTCATTAGGCCCCGGGTATTACTGCATATACGGTAGAGTACTGATTTACCTGTAGTTAGATTAAATACAGTACAACTCTTCGCATAAACCCGCATTACAAACATAGGTACAGAGAGAGGGTAAGGAAGCTTTACTTTATCCATTACTATAAAAAGAAAATACATTACTCCAGATTGCAGTGTTACTTTGGTCTCTGCATATTTTCCTTTTCCTTCATAATTCAGTTAGAAAAATAGATCCAGAAAGAGGAATAATTGGAATGTTTCCTTATAAAAATATCATTCAAAGACAGACTCCAAAGAAAGATGAATAGGTTGTAAAGTTTGGCCCATGTTCATGTGTAGATGCATGTGTTTTGATTGTCGAGGGGGAATGTAAATACAGAGCTGACAGGAGAGAGCAGGACTATTCAAGTCACAATGATAGCACTGCTTATTTTCTAGCCTTCCTTTACCTGGGAGCCTCTGCGGCCAATCAAACTAACTACCTGGAAGAACTTAAAACACGGCCTGGATTTAGAATTGAGGTCCAGATTTGAAGAGCCCTGGGATAGATTGTCAAAGAGTATAGTAGAGCCTGGGAACAAGGATTAGACAATAAGTGTACTACAGTGCTGTGTCTGTGAATCAGTGTACGTGTTACAGTATTTTAGGTCTGGATGTCAAATCCATGAGTCTGCCTCAGGTACGAATGTGTGTAGGATCATGCATGCAGGTCATCGCAGCAGCCAGCAGGGGGAGCCAGATGACCATGTTGAAGGCAGACCAGCTCACTCTGGCTTCTCCGTTGATTCACTCTTGGTCTCCGTTTCCTCGTCGCTCTCCACTCTTGTTCGAGTGATTTTACGGAAATCGAACGGCAAGTTGCCCCTTAAAAAATATATATATATCAAAAATGAATTAACAGATGGACTACTGACATTGCAGAGGTTATGGGTTTGAATCTCAGGGAGCATGCAAATTGTGACCCTTGCCTCTCGTGCAAGTCATTTTGGATGAAAGAGTCAGATAAAATGAGTATATGTGAATATGAAACATGTCCAGGCATCCCAGTGACCACTGGGACACGACCTTAAGGGTCTTGCTCAAAATCCAATAGTGATATCCATGCTAAACATGGGATTCGAACCGGAAACCTTCCGTTTGGAGTCCCAACCGGCAAAGCCGGTCTCCAAGAACAGCACCAGAAGAGTGACACACATGTATACATATGCAAATAAAAACACTGCTATATACCTGAGCTTGCTCTTCAGGTTGCTGACCTCACGGTTCATGTGGTCAGCGGACTCAGTTGCATCCTCCAGCTCCCTCTGCAGCTTCCTGCGATAGGCGTGCGCCCTCTGCGCCTCGTCCTCAGCCTCCTCCAGCTGCCGTTTCAGCTGCTTCATACGGTTGCTCATCTTCTCTGCCTGCAGGGGGAGCCACCGGCGTCAGAGTCTTGACGACACAGGGAGAACATGCAGACTCCACACACTCGAACCCAGCTCCCAGAGGCAGCAGAGCTAACGACTGCGCTGCTTCACCTTCGTGATTTTAAAGAAAATAACAGCTCAAAACTACTTTGAATATTTTTGCTGATATACTGAGAAAGCAATGAGCCGTCTCCACTCACGGCCCCATGTAGACCATTCACGGCCTTGTTTTTAGAGGATTTGAACTCCCTTCTCCTGGCACTTGGCTGACAGGGTTTAATGTAACATTTGTAGCCACCTTCTAGCACACAGTGCATTTAGAACAGAACAAGCAGAATCACTGCAAAGTAGAATGACCTGGTCCTTGAACTGATCCGAGTTCCTCCTCTCGTCATCCACCTGCAGAATGACCTCCTTCAGCTTCTTCTCTGTGCGACGCACCGTCTTGTTGGCCTGCTGTCTCTCCCTGAGCGAGCCAAGGAGAAGGTGGGGGGGGGGGGGTCAGAGTGTTTTGGTAGCGAGCAAAGCTGTGAGATCCCAGCATATGCACGGTGACTCAAGCTCTCACCGGCTCTCCATCTCCAGCTGCTCCTCCAGCTGGGCGATCTTGGCCTCCAAGGAGGTGATGGAAGCCTTGTACTTGCCCCTGACTGTATTCTCCAGCTCCTGCAGCTTCAGCTTCAACTCCTTGTTCTGGCGATCCAACTGAGAGCGTGCCCCCTCCAGGCGCTGGGAGGTACTGCGCTCTGTGGTCAGCTCGATATTGGCTTGATCGAACTGAGGCGACAGGGGTAGTATATTAAAGGGGGCACATTATGCTTTTCTGGTTTCTCGTTTCCTTTAGTGTGTTATATAGCTTGTGAAAAAAGGGGGCATTTCCATCCCCTGCTGTCCACATTCCCTCCTTTACACTGCTCCATCCCCTCCAAGCCCTCAGCACCTGCATTTGTATCTTCTTCATGCGATCGTTGATGAGCTCCATGGTATTCTGCTCCTCCTCCAGCTCCTCCTCCAGCTCGCTGATGCGCGCCTCCAGCCTCCTCCTCTCCTCTGAATTCAGTGAGCTGCATGTTGAGAAAAAGGCATGATTAGCAAGTCACTGGGTTTCCACACAAAGGCATCATCAACTCCAAGTTCCTCTAAGCAGATTCATGGCCGACTCATCGCGTCTTGGCTCTGCCCTGCCTTTGCAAAGCACTCCGTCTAGGACCACAGCCTCTAAGCATTCCGCCTCACTCATGCACACAGAGATGACTCACTTCTTGCCAGCCTGGCTGTTGATCTCCTCTTGCAGCTCGTCTCTCTCCAGCTGAGCCTGTCTCTTCATCCTCTCCGCCGCGGCCAGCTCCTGCATAGTCGTGCGATGAGGAAAATCAGGACAAAAAAAAATTCCTGGTCTACAGATCCCGCTGGTCTACAGATCCCGAAGAGAGTCATGCAGTCACACTGACCTCCTGTAGCTGGATTATGTCAGCCTCCATGTTCTTCACCTTCTTCTCATTCTCCTTGGACTGGGCCAGGATCTCCTCACGGGACAGGCGGGTGTCATCCAACTCGCGGAGCACATCCTTCATCTGGGCCTAATATTGGGACAGAAAGACGTAAACTTCCGCATTCTGGGGAGGGTAGACATTGCTCCCTGATGAGGAAATGGGATAACCTCAGGCCCCACTGCTCACCTGCAGCTTCTTCAGCTGCTTCAGGGCCTCTTCGCGGCCCTTGTTGGCAGCTTCGATGGCAGCTTCCAGGTCCTTGAGGTCCACCTCCAGCTTCTTGCGGGCTGCCACAGCGATCGTCCGTTGTTTCCGCTCATCTTCCAGTTCTACCTCCATCTCCCGCACCTGCATGAGGTGGCACAAAAGGTCAAGCGAAAATTATGTTTTTGTTCTCAGATTTGAAGAGGAAACAAGAGCAGGCCGTTCAGCATTTCCTACAGAAATCCACCGTAAAATTTTTCCAAACCCCTTGACCATTTGACCTGGTCTACTAACCATATCCATCCGTGGCAGTGTGCCGTCTAAGCTTCACCTACATCTACAGCTGTTGCTCTGGTGTTCACCGCACCTGCTTGACCAGCTGCCTCTTCTTCTCCTCGCCAGTCTCGTCTCTGCCCTGCAGGTCACGCTCGAACTGGGCCTTCATGGCTTGCATGTTGACCTCCAACCTCAGCTTGGCGTCCTCGGTGGCCTGCAGCTCATCCTCCAGCTCCTCCAGCTGGGTCTTCATCTCCTCCAGTTGCTGCTCCATGCCCCGCTTGGACTTCTCCAGCTCATGGACCTGTGTGTATATATAACACCTCATTGTAGAGTCCGCTACATAGAGAACACATACCTGCATCATGTACAGTACAAGTCAAAATTCTGGACACGCCATGTCGCCTAAAGAGAAGAGTGACAGCGTGTTGTAGGACCTCCATCAGGACAGCTGGAAAAGCATCCCAGGAGGCCACCTTAAGAAACTGGTGTAGAGGGGACAGTAGGGCCAACCAGTCCCTGGAGCAACTGGGATTAAGGACCTTGCTCAAGGGCCCAATGATGAGATCACTCTGCCGACCCAGGGATTTAAACCGGCAACCTTCTGAGTCCAAACTCACAGAGGTACTCCCCCCACTCATGAACGTTTCTATGCGGAAGTGTGTCTAAACTTCTGACTAGCACTGTATGTTCTTTAAAAGTGGCCCGAAGCCTCCGCAGCACCACCCCACCCCAGACACAAACACTCACATTCTTGCCCACATCATCCTTTGAGGAGACCAGGTCCTCCATCTCAGCACGGAGTAGCTTGTTCGCACGTTCCAGCTCCTCCTTGGAGTCTATGAGCGCCTCCAGCTCGCGGGCCAGCGCCAGGGCCCGTGTCTCCTTCTCCCTGGCTTCCGCCTCCGCCCGGTCCCGCTCATCTGCATAGCGGCTCGAGATGGACTTCTCCTCTGCGAGCATCTGGGATTCAGGAGGGATGGACAATGGTGTCAATATTGTATTCCCACTATAAGGGGAACCTAACTGTGTCATATCAAACAAACTTGTTTTTATGCAATAGGAATGAATGGTTGTTCAAGAAATACTTTATTGTTGACACGCCCAAGTCATAGAACATTGAGATGAGAAATGTGCATGTAAATGGTCTGCAAAGTCTTAAACTACAACCCAATGGGTGTAACCTTCTGAACCAAGAGGAGAACACTTAATCAGGTGACTCACCTGGTCAAACTTCTTCTGCTTCTTCTCCAGGTTGGACACGATCTGCCTCAGGTGGTCCTGATCCACCGTCAGGTCGTCCAGCTCCTGCTGCAGGCGGATCTTGGTCTTCTCCATCTTGTCGTAGGCAGAGCACTTCTCCTCAAAGCGCTGGGTAATCCCTTCCACGTCGCGCTGCAGCCGTTTCCGTGTCTCCTCCGTGTTTTCCAGGGCGCTCGCCTCCTGATCGGCCTTCTTCTTCGAGTCGGCCAGCTGGGGAGCAGGGGAGAGGCCCGAGTCGTTTTTCTGACATTTGTAATACCTCTAATGTTACCTTTGCATATCTTTATCTGAATGTATTATGCAAGAAATACTGAAGATTATGTCAGAAGCTTCCTGGAGGAAAAGATACTACTGACCGCATTTCCAAAATTTTGACCTGTCAAAATATGTCGAGTGTGTCATATGCTAACAGAAGCAGGTGATCCTTCTCCAGTCCAACCCCACAGAACAGCAGTGAGCTACCTGAATCTGCAGGGCGGCGATCTGCTTCTCGGCATTCTTCTTCGCCTCTTCCTCCTCCTCCAGCTGCTCCCGCAGGCTGCGGTGCTCGTCTTCCAGCTGGCGTAATCTTGTGGACTGCGACAGCTTCTGCCGTGTCTCCTCTGTAAGCAGCTCCTGTCGGGTGACCAGAGAGAGAGAGAGAGCATGAGAGAGATCCGTAAAACGACACCTGTGGTTTCACATGGTGATCAACACGCCAAACTACTTGCAACAAGCTAACTCATTTGATATAGTCTTAATTAAACCAGTGATGCTTTAGCATGCATCTGGGCAAACCTGCATGTCCTGGAGCTGGGACTCCACAGAAGAGCAGTCTTTCAGGGCCTTGATGGACTTGCTGTCAGCCTCGCTGAGCAGAGTGTTGGCATTCTCTAGCTCCGCCTGGGACATATTGGAACGATGGTCAGAGGACAGGAAACAGGAATATTTTCCTAGCTCTACAGCCCCTGGCTTTCAGGCCATTTGTACGCAGACCAAACCATGAAACCCAAAGCCACTTCTACATTTTAGCACAACATCTCTTAGTCAGACCCAGCTCTGCCATCAGAACAGCGCCGGAGGTGTCCTACCTGCAGCTTCGCCACGCGCTCGGACAGCTCGTTGCGACTCTTCTCGCTCTCCACGAACTTGACCTGCAGCTCCTGCACCTGCGTCTCCGCCTTCTTCCTGCGCTGCTCCGACTCCGCCTTGCCCTGCATCAGCGTCTGCACCTCGATGCTTAGCTCGTTGCGCTCGCTCTCCAGGGCCTGCTTGGTTTTGTCCACGGACACCTTATTCTGAAAGGTGACAAAAAAGGGCAGTGTGTCACACAGGCAGTCACGAGGACAGTGGGGGGGGGGGATTCTGAAGGTACCACAGATACACAAATTATGTTAGAAATAATGACAACAGAGGGTCTGTGAGTGGTTGCAGAGCGTTGGCATAAATGCACAATAAACTGACAAGAAAATTGTCAAGGGGGACTTTCCTGCACGGGAAATATGAAAGCCCCCCCACCCCCAGGTGCCTGATTCTTAGTTTCCCATGTGACCACATGGGGGGGGGGGGTCTGCAGCCCTGGCCTATTTTCATTTTGGGGTCCCTAGTTCTAGGAAAACCACCGTCTTGAAAATCGGTCCGTGTCCTAAGAGTAACGGCACCTACCCGCTTGGCCTGCTCCAGCTGCTCGTTGAGTTCATCGAAGGCTTGGCTGTGCTTCTGCCGCATCTCCATCATCTGCTGCTCGTGGACCCGAGCGTCGTCCTCCAGCGTCTTCTTTAGCTGCGTCACCTCCATCTCGCGTTTGGTCCTATCAGAGCCGCAGAGAGGGGACTTAACGGTGACGTTTCACATCAACTCACATTAACTGCAGCAAAATGGGTCAGGACTGACATTTTTGTCCAAGGAGAGCAGGATGGCGGGTTGGACAGGGAGAGAGTGGACATATGTACGGCCATCTCTGATTCGAATACAGACATTCCCCTGTTTACGATGGTCTGTATTAGGCCGTATCATTCAATAAAATTACATGAGATAACCAATATTTTTTTTTTTATAGATTAGGATTTGTGTTAATGATTTTGCCCAACTGTAGGCTAATGTAACCGTTCTATGCATGTGGAGGGTAGGCTAAGCTGATGTTTGTTAGGTTAGGTAGGTACTGTATTAAAGTGCAGTTTTGCCTTATAATTTTTCACCAGAACCTAACCTCACTGTAACCTGGGGAGAGGCTGTATTTGAAAATTGAGATCTTTCCTTTATTTAAACTGACTATTCTCCTCACTACCCAGCATGTGATCAATAGGCACTGCATTGCACTGCATTGGTTGATGTACAATCACAGCCAGTCTGGAGCCGCATCTCCACCCCCACCGGCTCCACACCTGAGCTCCTGCTGGGTCGCGGTGGAGTCCAGCGTGTCCTCCAGCTCCGTCTTCAGGGCCTCCAGCTCCTCGCCCAGGTCCCGCCGATGCTTCTCGGCCTTGGCGCGGGCTACCTTCTCCAGCTCCAGGTCCTCCTGAAGCTCGGACAGCTGTGCCTCCAGCTCACGGATCTTCTTCTGAGCCTGGTTCTTCTGGGCCGCCTCCTCTTCAATCCTGAGAGGAGGAGGAGTTTCTCAGAGTTCTCTAGCAGACTCATGGATTTTTGATGTGTCATTTATAACTACGAACGGTAACACACATACTAGAGGGAACTTCGATCTAAAATAACAAACCAGAAAGTTTAGTAAATTCTGACAGGAGAAAAGCAGGCTGTCACGTGACCAGCACGGCTTCCCCACCTGGCCAGAGCAGCCTGCAGCTCCTCCTCCTTCTTGGCCAACTGGGCACGAAGCTCGGCGATTTGGGCCTGCAGCTCGGCGATCTGGTCACTCAGCTCCGTGGAGTCGCCTTCCAGCTTGCGCCGGTTCTTCTCCAGCTCCTGCCGCAGCTTCTCCTCCTTGCGCAGACGGTCTGAAATCAGCGGTGAAAGGAAAGCTTAAAAAAAACGGGGACACGGAAAACAGATGGCAGGGGACAGAGATGACGGGTTAACAGCAGAGGAGTCCACCCACCCTCCAGGTCAGTGATCATTGCCTCATGCTTGTTCTTGAGCTTCTGCAGGCTCTTTGACTTCTCCTCCTCTTCCGCCAGGTTGGTGGTAAATTCAGAGATCCTCTCTTCCATAAGTTTTTTCTCCTGTAGCCATAAGACAATATTTTGTGTTTGTGTTTATCTTGCAGACTGTGGATCTAATCTGCCATTAAGTATATGAGAACTTCAACATAGCTGCACAAATCCACTGGAATACTAGCCCACACTAGTAGCATGCTGATTAAGATTAATTTTAGCAGAGCTTCTTATTTTAAAGAGAGTCTGGAGTGAACGCCGAACCTTTTGGAGTTTGTTATTCTGGTCGTCCAGAATCATGACGTCCTCCTCAAACTTCTTCATCTTAGCCTCCAAGGTGACCTTCTCTAGCTGCAGCTTCTGCCTGGCCCCCTCCTCCTCATCCAGCTGTTGCTCCAAATCCTTCAGGAGGCAGAAAAGCTCAGCACGTCAAGACCGGAGCCGTCAACAAAGCCCACGCCAGAGCGCCTTCAAGCGTCCTTGTTCATCTCACCGTGATGTTCTGCTGCATCTTCTTCTTCTCAGTCTGCAGGTGGTTGGCCCGTTCCTCTTCCTCCTCCACACGGGCCTCCAGGTCGTGCAGGATCTCCTCCAGCTCCTGCTTCTTGGCCGCCAGACGGGCCCGCATCTCCTCGGCCTCGGCGCACAGCTCCGTCTCCGCCTGCAGCTGCTCCTGCAGGGCTTGCTTCTCCGCATTCAGCTGGGGACGGCGAGGGAAAGAAAGGTCAGCAACTGGGGAGTCAGCTGTGTGTCTGTGGCCGGTCGTCATTCAACCTTAGATGGTCGTGTGCAAAGACTTTATTTCGTTACAGTAAATAAACCCTCAATTAATCCCCAGGCTGCAAGGTTCTCATTCTGGACATATTACCTCTGAATCAACAGAGCTACTTTGCACATCAACCACCTACAGCCGCCTGTGATGTGTTCGTACCTGCAGATGTTTCTCCTCTATCTCATGCATCACCCGCTCTGCATTCAGGTACTTCTCCTTCATCTTTACCAGCTCCTCATCCTTGGCCTGCATCTCCTCCTCCTGCCTGCTCACCTGCAGCAGTGGCTTCACCTGGGGGGCGATTCACACAGCACATCGAGCGTCTTTCCAGGAACTCAGGGACACCCCCCCGCAGCACAGAGTGGGACTAATTTTACTAGGAGTTTGATGCCCAGGACCAGTCCATTTTCTCTTTGTTTTGGGGGAACAACTGATGCTGCAGTTCAAGTCCCTTATTATCCCTCTCTAACTTTACTACTGACATTTCAAGAAATAACGGCCTGTAGAAAATGTAGAAAATAACACAATGTTAAACTTGTCAAATTATTTTGTTGACCAGCTAATAATAATAATAATCCTCCCTCAACTTTGCGCAAGTTGGTTAAGGGTCTTGCTCAAGGACCCGTAGACATGCTGAGGTTGGGTTTGAACCCGCGACCTTGTGGTTACAGGCACACAGGCTTAGCCCACTGAGCCACCAGTTGCCCCCAGCGACCCACCAGGAATTCTCTCCTGATTGGCCAGCCCGGGCCTGGTGCATGGGGGAGACACGGCAATGACAAGCGAATACCATCGCTGTCACGGTGGGAGCGGACGGCGTCCAGTGCAGGCCTACCTTGGTGAAGAGTCTCCACCACTGCCAGTTCCTGAGCTTCAGGTAGGCCGCGCAGTTCCTCTGGATCACTTTCATGGCAGTGAGCTGCTGCTGCCTCTTAGCAAAAGCCCTGAAATATGGGCAAAGGCCAATTAGCCAAACTGTAACCGGCACCGAACAAAGAATCTTCATATTCATGGAACTTAAGACAAGTGGCTGCATCCGAAGTCCTCACTTGCGGGCAACGTAACCACGGCACCAGGCCTGGAAGGTGATGATGACGTCTGTGATCTTCATGTCACGTTCCTCCTCCAGGTGGGCAAGCACACCAGCACGGAAGAACACTTTGCTCTGGCCAATCCGGTACAGGTTGGGGTCCAGCTCCAGGGCTTTGATCTGAGCGGAACAAGAATATATTTAATGAATGGCTAGAATGCAAATACACACACATGCACACACACACACACACACACACACACACACACACACACACTCTGTTCTATAGTCTTTTTCTATCCCTTTGCAAAAACGCAAGCTGAACTTTCTCATGGTTGAATCACTACTTGCTACTGGTCAACCGGATGTGAAAAGGTCAGGCATGAAGACACTTACCATGAGCACACAAGCCTGTTTGCCATCCATAAAGCCTTTTGGAATGGCGTTGGGAGTGAGGATTTCGTACCTGGAGGTGAAAGGAGATGCAACAATGATGCACACACGTCTCCATCTGGGTCGAGCGCAGCTAGCCCAACCCGACGACAGAAAACCAAAACAAGGCAGCATCTCTGCAGCTCGGAAACGCGGCCGTCCTCACCTCTGCCTGAACTCCTGGAAGACGATCCGGTTGGGGAAGCCCTGCCTGCAGATTCGGATCCCCTCCAGAACCCCGTTACACCTCAGCTGGTCCAGAACCAGGTGGGGGTCCAGCTTCCCGGCCTGTAAAATTGCATTCAGTTTTTTAATTGTCGCATCAGTGTTTGTTGTCTTGCCAATGCGCCTGTGCTATTGTGGGTGAGGAGAGAGGCTTTTCCCTGTAAGGAGATAGTTGATTTTTAAATGAGATTAGATGTCCTCACTTCGCACAGAGTCTTTTCATTCATAGAATGGTGCCAGCATTTAACTCATTTTAAACAAACACGATGCAATCACTCAGGAAGACATATGCAATGTTTTGGCATGTGGTTTTCCATCTCCCCTCAAAACCCTCTAGTAAGATATCTATCTGCTCTTGGCACATTCGAAGTGTTTCTAAGCTTGAATAACAGACAACAGACAACCAACTCAGTGACAAATGTGCGGCTGAAAGAGAAAAGGGGCCGTTTAGCATTGGGCACAGATGCTGTATACTGCACGACAGCTTGCAAAAACAGTGATGGCTTAATCTGTAGTCTTTAGGACCCTGAAGACGACGTTTGGAACGGGGTGGGTTTCACCTTCTTCTCGTGGTTGGGGATGATGCAGCGGACGAAGTTGGGGTTGGTGTTCCTCAGCGTGGCCATCAGCTTGGACAGCTGCTCCTTGTAGAGTTGGCCCACCGTGCGGAACATGCCCTTGCGTGTCTTGAAGGCCCCAGGGATGGACTCTGACATGCCGGCCACCTTGTCCAGGCCCACGATACGGTCCACTGGAGCGGGAGGGGGGGCACGTGCAAGGAAAGGGGGGCATTGTTACTGACTGGAAATCAACCCCAGAACATCCTCATGAGGATGAAGACATCAGTTCAGAATCCACACGCCTCTCGCCTTTACAGGCAGGGGGAGATGGTTGGTGAAGACAAAAAAAAAAAAAAGTAGTGACCAAACGATAAACACAGAGTGAGAGCGGGGCAGCGGCGGGGGGGGGGGCGAAGTTCACAAGGGCAAAGCGTGCGGCACATGAGACCAAGCCAAAAATGCAGTGAGGAAGTGGTGTGTATGTTCAGTATTACTGAGCTGTGTGCCAATACCTCGTGACACTACATTCAGGAAACACACCACATGCAATAACTCTCATTCAGTAAAGTCCTGTACATTTTTTAAACCCTTATCAGTCCTGACTTAAAGCAGTGATGGAACTGACAGAAATGCATAAAACTTTAAAAGTAAAGTTTTAAAATAACATGTATCTTCTGAAACTGATTTCTTTTCATCTGTGAGCATATATCCATTTTGCACATGTGCGTGTTTTTGTGTATTTGCGCAGTGGTCAAAAATAAGAAAAATCACACCCATGCAGTATATACCGGTTGCTGCAGTACTGTATGACCAACACCAGGGGGCCCAAACCACACTATTACACAGAAGGAGAAGGAAGAGAGTTCAGTGGAAGAAGAGCAAGGTCCAACTCAGGGGAAAAAACTACAGAAATAAAAACGGCCTGAACTACTTATAATGACACACTGGAAATATCAGACGGGAGTTACACTGCCGAGGAGAGAGACAGCTACTGATCAGCGTCGAAACAGAAGGGAGAGAGACGTCGAGCAAAAAAAACCAAAGATCACCTGAGTCTAGGTGAAGGATAGGAGAACGCTGATAGAAATAGGCTCTCTGACAGTTCAGTACCTCTAAGTGTGTGAGAGAGGAGGAACACAGGAAATAGGACAGAGCAGGACAAGGCAGAAAAGAAGAGGCAAGGAGGGGGGACAGGCAGATGGATACCACAAGAGAGAGAGATCAGAAGAAGCTGAAGAGAGAACACAGGGTGCAGAGGGATGCACTCTGACACCGGTGTGATCTAATAATGATGGCCAGGTGGAGCAAGATCATATTCATATTTTATAATAATTATAAAAATGTAACTTGTCACCTAAAGTTATTTCAAAACCTTTAAATTGAACTGAAATTCTCTGAGACAAGGTCTTGATAATGACCAGTAGGTGGCGTTGTGACTTTCATGTACAGATGCAGGCTGTTTAAATACTGTGCCCATCTGCTTACCGTCTTTCCACAGCTCAGACACAAACTTGTCTGAGGACTGGTTAAGGAGCGTGGCCACGTTGTCATTCAGAGGGTCCATGTTCTTCATCAGCCACTCATCTGCCTTGTAGTCCACCTGGGGGGGGGGGGCAGACATTACAAACTAACAGGACACTGATCTTCTGTACACCTATACCTCCAAAACGTCTAACAAGCAGTGATGATCAATGACGCCAACATCCCACAGGACACGCATTATTTATGGGGAATCTATTACCTTGCCAGCATAGTGCATGATGCAGAAGTCGGCTTCATCCTTCAGTTTTTTGGGCTTTTGGAACTTGGGGTGGGTGCCCAGCTCCTGGCCCACCTTCTCCACAAAGCTCTTGTCTGTGGCCTTGGGGAACCAGCACTCCTCATCCAGCAGGGCCAGGATACCTGGGGGACTGGCCTTAAGCGCCCGGAGATCGATAGAAATTCAGCCCAGATGATCATGATTTGGGAAGTGGAAACGCATACATCTGGAACAGGAATCACCGGACGGACTTACGGTCTTCTCGATGAGGTCGATGCAGGGCTGCAGGTCCAGGCCGAAGTCGATGAAGCTCCACTCGATGCCCTCCCTCTGGTACTCCTCCTGCTCCAGGATGAACATCGTGTGGTTGAAGAGCTGCTGCAGCTTCTCGTTGGTGTAGTTGATACACAGCTGCTCGAACGAGTTCAGCTGCAGGGAGGAAACAAGGAGAAGACCAATGTACCCGCTGAGTTTTAATACCCTGAGAGACCATCAATACTGCAAATTGGTAGGATAGTTAGATAATATGCCAGGATTGTCCTAGCTTTTATTACACAGGTTAGTCCTGTGATCCCCAAACTACTAATCTGAGACTAATGCTTCTAAACATTTGTTCAGTTCCAGATCTCCATATTCAAGCATTTGGCTTAATTATGAAGCTCGATGGTATTAAGGTTCCGCAAAGTGTTTGCTCATACAAGGAAGAAGCATGAACAGAGGAGGAGAGCAGACCGCTCCTGAGCCGCTCTTGCTGTGATACCTCGAAGATCTCGAAGCCGGCAATGTCCAGGATCCCGATGAAGGAGGCACCCTGACGCTTGGTCTTGTCCAGGGCCTTGTTGATGCGCATGACCAGCCAGCGGAAGAGGCGCTCGTAGGTGGCCTTGGCCAAAGCCTCCACGGCGAACTCGGCCTGCTCCTGCGTCTGCGCCTTCTGCACATAGTCGCGGCCCACCTTGATGCGCGGCGACAGGATGGAGCGCGTGAAGTCGGTCACGTTCATGCCCATCAGGTGGCAGACTTTCTGAGCGGCTGTGGGGGGGGGGGGGGGGTTAAAAGAGGAGGAGTTAGACCAGGTGGGCGGCCTTTCCCTGGAATGGAACTGCTGCAGGGTGTACTATACTGGGGTGCCAAGTATAAATGAAAAGTAACCGACACTTCCATGGAATAATACTCCCTTCCCAAAGTCGTCGTACTTCAACTGGTTTCAACAAGCCCTGCAAAGCTATTGTGGGATGTGGCAAAAAAATGCAGCCAAAGACTCCCAAAGAGCAGGAGGTGCTGGCGTTACCTGTGTCGTCGGGCATGGAGGCCTGGTCAGAGTGACGCTCCTTCTTGAAGGATATGTTCCCCAGCTGGAGCACGGCTGACACCACTCTCAGCATTCCTGACGGGGGAGGACAATGGCGAGAGGCGACCGTCACGGGACACAGAACACCCAGGGAAGCCAGAAGCTAATGGAGAGACGTGGTTCTTTGTTACCTATCTGCTCATCTTCTGGGATGCTCATGATCTTCATGGCTTCCATGGTCTCAGTGTAGAGGTCCTTGTCCTGCTGACCGGGGATGGTCACAAGACCGTTGGACAGGAAGCGGTACTTGTTGAAGCCCTCCAGACAAAGCTCCGCTATTGGGGGGGGGGGGCAGGTAGGAGATGACAGGTATGGGGGGTCAAATGCAGCCATTACAGGTCCCTCCAGAAGGGGATGTGACCCATGTGCCACAAAAAAAACACACAAAAAGTGAAACAGAAACACTAGACGACAGCAGAGATGTGGACCAATCAGTCACAGGACAGCTGTTACAGAAGTGAATTATTGTGAAGACAAGCAAAACTGGAACAAAGTACTGAAAAAGATCAAAATCTCGAGCATATCAAGCCAGCTTCAAAAACAAAAATCAGTCAACAGCAAAGATCTGGGCTGCTGCTTATCTCTTTCTTTTTAGCTTTGCTATCAGATATGCCTAAAGAGTCGGTTTATCAGTTAATCGGCTAAAGGAGGTTCCGGTCTGGTGCAAGGCAAGCAGGTTTCACTAGCTCAATGGCCAGTGCCAAAATGTGTGCACAGGGTTCACACAGAGATCGCGACTGCAGACACCTGAGGTATAGAGGACAAAGGGCTTGCTTTAAGGGCAGGAGGCGAGCAAAATAAACAAACACAAAAGGAAGTGGGAAACCGCTGCAGATTACAACGTTACACGTACAGCGTAACTTGTCCCCTGCGCCTGACAGCATGTAATAGAACATGTGAAATGTCCTCTCATCCTTGGCTTGCCGGATGGCGCGTGACTTCTCCAGTAAGTCTGTCAGAAACACTGTCAAGGAAGGCGTGGACGAAACAGACATCTGGCTGCAGACAAACATGAAGAGGGGG
>JAODJW010000045.1:2198061-2221808 GCA_026777045.1 Hyperopisus bebe
CACCCAGACCCCCCCCGCCGCAGTCTTGTTTTTCAAAACAAAATCACCAACATGACCAGACATGACCTGCTGAGGTCACTCTGCAAGCATGTCATCGAGTGCTCGGCTAACGGCTTATAATGTTTATTTTAATATCATTAAAAGTTTATTTAATATTAAGAGACACATCCCACTGAAGGAACGAGGAAGTGAATTCAAATACCACTATTACATACTGCTGCAGGTTTCTCCACAGGTGTTTAAAATAATTTAACAAGACATGTTTGCTATTTTAATTTGATTTCACAATAGACATTTATGACCTGATTTTATTTACGCTGTTAATCTCTGGCAAGTCGATCACACACCAGTAACTCAACATCAGCTACTCCTGGGACAGGATTTGCACTTTTAGCTGAGGTTTATGGGGGGGGGGCGGGTTCTGCTAATACACCTGCCCCAGGTCAGATTTCATTAAAATGAAACCTTACTCCAAACTTCACCTCCTTTTTTAACATGGCTCTGAATTTCATCTCTTTGGGCACAAGTCAGGTTCTTGCAATAAAGACAGAATTGCTCTAACACCGCAAAGGTTGTACGTTCAAATCCCAGGGAGCGTGCATACATTAGTAAGACGTCCCTCTGCTGTAAGCCACTGTGGATGAAAGCGTCAGATAAATTAAAGGGTTTTCTTAAACTGCGGCCTGGGCGACCTCATTGGCTCCGGGGAAAGGAGGGGGGGTAGGCACCCCCCTGTAAGGCTCAGCAGTCAGGCGCGGGGTTGGGAACATCCCTGACCCCGACAGAGCTCCCACAGGTGCTCCGTTCACACAGCCACGTCATGGCCTTTCGTTTTCCATGGGGAGGCATACTGGCAATGATTAAAGAAAAAAAAAGCTAGCAGCAGCTAAAATACTATTAGGCGTCACATTCCTAGAAGAGGGGGCTGGTGCACGTATTGTTCTCTGCTCTTTCCTGTTTACAGACAGTAAATGTAGACTACCCCCCCCACCCCACCCCACCCACACACACACACACACACACACACACACATACAGTGGGGCACAGTTGCCCTCGACACCGGTGGCTGAGTGACTCGAGATCTTGCTTCGGTATCTGGATCTTCCTGCTTCCACTAATGTGGGAATAATTTGGACAAAATCTACCAGATGACAATGTATCAGCTGCAGATCTGTACTTGACATGGAATCTGCTGCTGTACCCAAGGTTCAGACAGGAAACCCATAATTCTGCAGCTTTTATGAAAAACATCTGCTGAGAGGACACCTAATTAAAAGCAAACGCGCAGCCGGCAGCTGCCCGAGGGCACCCCGTTGGGGCTGAGGAGACACTTACGTAGATGAGGCCGGAGTAGTACCGCTCCTTCAGGTTGTGCAGCACGGACGCCTCGTTCAGGCAGGTCAGCTCCGCCATATCCTCCACCTTGCTGAACTTGGGCGGGTTCATCTTCTGGATGTCGTCCTTGTTGACCGTGATCTTCTTCCCGGAGTCGGCCAGCTCCACCACGCACTCATCGCCCCTCTCCTCCTTGATGGATCCGGCCTCAAAGCCCAGCCGCTCCGACGGCACCCATACCAGCTTCTTGGAGGCCCAGTCGGCCTGGACCAGCGGGTTGTTCACCAGATTGCGATCCACGTAGAGGAACTTGTCCGCGTCCGACATGGTTGCCGCTACAGATGGACAAGCAGGGCGAATGGTTACAAGTTAGCATTAGGGCTCTGATACACTCTGCTGTTTGTTGTCTGTGTAATTACTATTCAGTAAAGTTCTGAGGATACAATTACGCATGTACATTAATCTAAAAACATGATCAAATTACAAAGATTCTCATGACTGTACAAGAATCGCAGGTTGGAGCCAATGAGAACGTTAGCAGTTATTAAACTGTGCTCAAGAGCCATGAGCAATCCCTAAAGGAGCGCACTCAGTGAGCGGTTGGAACAAAGCGGAATAAAGATAAACGGCAAAGACTTGTTTCAAAATAAAATCTACAAGGACACTAACAACCTAAGAGCGCCTGTGGCCAAAACTGTCGAGCTAGACGCCGCTAACGCTAACGTTTATTTTTTGGCGTTATATCCATGCAGATTATAGATGCGGCACAAATGTGGTTATGCATCTTTGATAGCTGCAGAATGGCCAATAGCTACAACAACAATTTCACACCAAAAATCAGCAGCACGGGGATTAATGCACCTTAATGTCAAGCACTGGCCAGGCAGCGTGCTGATGCTAATGCTAATAGGCTAGGAGTCCCAGAGCGAGGAGCAGACCCAGGGTCCCGATAGGACCCAAGCAGCGCTGGGAGACTCGGCTGCGGCAGCATTCTTCACACGACTCATGTGACCCCCCCCACAGCTGACTTTCATCACTGTGCCTCCCACCCCAACCAGACTGGGTCACCCGCATTCCCTGCAGTGGAGCACGGAGTACTCAACGTCTCGTTAGTCTGAATCACGAATCCCACCGTGACCACTAGCCACCCCCAACCGAGAAACCTTTGCCCCCCCCCTCTTTTCCCTCCCCTTTTTCTGTGTTTATCCAGGCCTCCAGGGCCACATTCCTCCCATACCCACTGATTATCAGAAAGGAATTCCACAACCCCCCCCCCCAAAGTCGTTTTCCTGATCTACTCCAGGCTCGGTCATTCCCCTCCCTTTGCTCACATTACACCCCCCAAGAGGCTTAAACCCTCACATAAGAGCGTCATCCTTTGCTCCAACAACCCACTTGAGCAAAGTATCTCTACTGCCCCCCCCCCATGTCTGCTGGGGCTCTGTGTCACTACTTCTGCTGGGACATATCGAACCACCATCACAACCATACCAGCCCAGTGTCCTGTTAACTCTTCAAAATCCCATGCTTCGCACTCTAATGACACTTTGGGGTATCGCAGGAGTTTCGCAAAGTGCGCGTCTGGTCTGGTATATTTGGAATTACTAGGAGACTCAAGATCAAAAACACATTTGTTCATGTACACTTCCAGTTATAGAAGCAAAATAAGAACAAACAGCTTTAAATGGTAACATCAGGTTAAGCAAAGAGTCATTCCACACGGCAATCAAGGCCTGCAAACATGACTCAAACAAGGATTATTCCTGACGTCAAAGCAAAATCAGAGGCTGGCTGGTGCCGAACTGAACAAGCTAAACGCAAAAACCCCTTTTGCAAAGCCTTCAACCTTCCTCCGAAGAAAACGGGCAAATGTGTTACAGATTACCGTTCTAAAGAGGTGATTTACAGACGACTGCCCTGAGGTGCCATCTGCAGAAACACTGGTCGGACCAAGAAGCAAGTGCCAGGCTGGAAGTAGAAATCTGAGATTATAATGTCAGCAAGTTCATTTCTGGAAGGTAGTGAGAAGGGGACAGCCACGCCGGCAGGAAGTTAGACAGGTTGAAACCAGAGAGAGGCTCCTGCTGCGCTTAACGAGCCATAGAGCCTCGTTAAGAGCTTTTCCCTCAGCAAATGCGCGTTGCACACAGGAGGGGGCTGCCTGACTCGGTTGCCCGCCTGCCAGAGCTTCATAAGACGTTTTAGTGAGGGGGCCCTTGGCTGGCTATAGCAGAGACGGTAAGGCTCCTTTATTAATGCGCTCCCCTTCCGCTCATCCATTTCAGGTACCAGCAGGAAGATCATATAGATCTGATAGCTTTTCTTTTATAATGTGCAATAAGCACAATACACAACCTATGCTTTGAAGTCTACATTCCAAAAGTTTTATTAATTTTCATTGTTTTCCACTCAAATTGCTTGCTCCTCTATGCTGCGGCAGTGACCCAAGCTGCTGAGAGAAAAAAAAATGCAGACCTTTTGAGGGACACGCAATACGTCCCTGCAAGTGACCCGGACACATCAGCGATACATCTCTTCTGCCAGGGGTAATATAATTGATTTTTCCATCCTATCAGTCTCTTTCCTCAGGGGTCTGGAGGACAAACCTAGCAATCTTTCCTGTGATCCAGCGGACGACTGCTGCAATATCAGCCGCTCTTCCTGGGCAAAAGGTCATTGGTCAAAGGTCAGGGGGATCACAGCAATGGCTTTAGACACAATAGCCCTTTTTTTAAAGAGGTTTCAACTTGTGAAACAGGAGCGACTCGAATACCTCAGTCAGTAACTAATGCTCCATTAATATCAAAACCAAAAGAAAAGCTTTATTTCCAAAGCCAACTCTTTACCACCTTTGCACACTGAAAACATCCCTAAAATATCCTTTTATCAGGTGGGTATTGCCTGGAAACAGTACAACAAACAATCTGCTGAATGTCTGATAGAATGAGCCAGTTTATGGTATTTCCCCTCAGGCAGAACGATACAAAGGTCACAGCACTAAAGCAATATAGGCTGGGTAATATTAACAGTATGAAGCTACTTCTGCGCGCGCACACACACACGCACACACACACAGGTGTGTAGGTCACACACCCTAACAACATCTTTCTGTGGACAAAATAAATGCCCGATAGCAAGTCAAATCTTGGAATGCAGCACGGCGCCAGGACGGCTAAAATAACAAATGGCTTTACCTAAATAAAAACCAAAAAAAGGACATAAGACTGACGCATAAACACAGAGCTTTTGGGTGAGAACCACGACAGGAAGTTACATCATGCCACAGAACTCCATCGCTTACATTGGTGATTATGCCCGGACAAGATGCAGCGTCATGCTGCGAGGAGAACAGCGCTAGCTACTCCGAGGGAACACTGCAGACTCCCCCCCCCCCCCCAACTTCCATCTCCTGTTCTTAGGCTTTACCCACAATGCAACAGCTTCCTGGCATTGTAGGCTTCCTGAAACCAGTGCAGGTGTGCTCACTTGGGGGTGGTGGGGGGGAGATGTCCGACAGCCAGGGAGAGTTAGCTTAGCATGGCTCAGGAGCTTGAATTGGGTGTAAAATTTCGCTTGGAAGCAACTATGTCGTTGTGTTTTTTTTGCTTAACAGGGAGTGCAGGACTCCAACATCTGGCCATAAACAGCTGGTGTATACAGCTAACCCAGGGACTGTTCCAGAACAAAAGGCAACAGCAAAGCAACAGCGAGCGAGGCACGGAAGCTACGAAGCAAACATTCACCAGCTACCCCAAGCAGATGTGCATTACACTGAATAAAGAAGATTCATAAAACAAATAAAAGGGGAGGAGAAAAAAAAAAAAAAAAAAAAAAAAAACCTCATAGCATCTGAAAGGCGGATATCGGAGTCATGCCAAGATGACCGTTCATAAAGCACGTTTAAGACGAGGCTCAGGGTAAACTTCAGATACGAGACACACACTGAATAACTGATCAATGCATTGAGCGGCTGCTTTTTTTTTGAATCTGGTAACCTTCCGGGACCACAGAAACTCATGAGCTGTCTCTGCTTTGTGGCAGCCTGCTGTAGGTCGTGCGAAACCCACTGACTGCATGCTTCGTTTCACATTTACAGACTCAGCTTCTCAAAATAAATAAATAAATAAATAAATAAATAAACAAATCCATTGCTCAATAATTAACATACCATCCCAAAGGTGCTTAAAATGGGTGTATTCTGGGAACCACAGATAACATCTGATCTTCAGTGGATTTTTTTTTTTCCGCCCTACAACTTGTGATGTGTTTTCACACGTCTAAGGGCAGAACGAGGATGATGGGACTCTGACACACTACATGACTAACGGGGACACAGCTGTCAGTAATCTGAAGAAAAAGAACAAAAAACTACATGCAAGTTGTGCAACTCCAACTAACTTGTTAAACTTGACGATGGACTGAACTGACTATTATTCACAGCACAAAGAAGACCAACTTGGAGATGTAGAGCAGAGCAGCCTTAACATTTTTATAAAGGAATTCTTGTACAGAGGATGGTAAGATTCTGTCTGGGCAATAGATTACACAAACTTACACATGTACGCAGGAGATTAACACTTTCACGGTGCACCTTGTTGGCCAAAACTGACCTGAACAACTGACCGCCACAAGCCGAAATGAGTCAGTGACCAAGACGGACCTGGGCTGAGGAGGAAATTATGAAAGGCCGCCTTAGTCACAGTGTAAGATGCGGACCTCGGCCCTTTACCTTCTCTGGCCCAGCTACAGTAGCAGAGAGCTCAACGAGCCTGCTTTTTAACGTTACGCTTTCCCAGAACAGTCTACCCACCGACCTCCAACCAGGAAAAAGTGATTTGCTGCTAGAACATATTGCCATGTGGACAAAGTGCAATAGTACTGCACGCCGCCAGTGGTAATACAGATGTAAAACCCTAACTGACATTCCATACTGCAAGCACACTCTTGGCAACTGTCTGTAGTCCAAAGATGTTTGGATATCAAATGATGTGCCTGGCATTTAATAACGCGGACCTGCAGCTCAAAAAGTGCCAGCTGTATCCTTGAGCGAAAGCGGCTAACTTTAATCGCTTCAATAAAATTCCCAGGAAAAATAGACAAAAACGTAAGTGACTTTGGAAATAAGGATTCACCAGGAAAATAAAGAACAAAGCTGTTATTCTCAGAAATATTCACAAATATCAGAACAGTGTATTATGACATGATTTCATTCACCTGGCTGAATAAAATGAGAAGTACTTAAGTTTCTAAAATAACAAAAACTAGTTGAATGACTTTGCGCCGCAGAGGTAACATTAGGGACTCGGAGCGGGAAATGCGACGGTATGAAGGTGAGGCGTCAAAGCCGAAATCTACCGCAAAGCCACGGACCCGGTGCGAGCCGACGACTCGCGGCTGCAGCGCACAGACCCGGAGCCGGACGCTGCCACAGCTCCTCCCTCCCGGGCAACGCCGTATTTAACCTCCCGACTAAGGGCAGGGTGTGTCGCAGTGTGGCCCAGCTTATGGGCGTGGAGCACCAGGGAAAAGAAAAGCGTAACGCAGAAACAAAGAACCAAAGAAAAAAAGTCAGAGAAATTACTAAAAATCCTGGCTTCAAAAACCTAAGCGACTCACCATGTTTAACTTGTATGTTACAGAATCCCTACTACTGAAATCATACATGAAAAAGAACAACAATCTTCCAACAGTGACCAAAAAGACATACTTATCAAAAAAAAAAAAAAGAAAAAAGTGTTCTTAAGAAAAGCCAGCCTAATGATCTGTAATTGTTTGTCCTGGAGGTTGATATGATCAAAATTAGGGCGTGCGCGCATTCCCGAAAGCCGGTTTCCTTTTGAGGCATGGAGTCAAGGAAGGCAGAAACCACAGCGTACCAGCCAAAAAATATGCTGAATGCGAGATTTGCAGTTCGGCAACTGTCTGTTAAAACTCAATAAAATACAATTTGACACCAATACTGAATAATTTTTTGCTCTGAGGCCTATTTAAGTGAAATTTATATTTTCCCTTTACTGTAAACATCAGAGCAGAATATACATATACATATATATACACATACATACATATATACACATATACACATACATATATTATATACACGATTTTATGATTTGCAAAATAAACGAGCTGTTAAATATAACAGTCGTTTTAACACAAGTCTGATCTTACAGTTTACCGTTCGCTTGAAAAAAAAATTCGAGGTACAAGTATAGCATGGGAGAGGTATCATTAAAATGAATGCAAGAATTGTTTAATATGTATAGTTAAGACAGGGGTGGGATGCATCTGTCAGACAAAACAGATTCCCTCGCTTTCCAATGCAGCTGAGGGTATAACTGTTCCTGTATGTTGAGATGCCTACTTTAGGCAGAGCAGGGTGCTGGTTTGTTTTCTCTCCAGCGAATAAAGGGAAATATGCGAGTGGCAAAGACGCGAGCGCTCACTGACGTAATGGGCGTATTCTGAAACAAAGTAGAGGTCATTAACTTTAAAGCTTATATACACCAGCGTTCGAACTTCTCGGGGGCTCTCCGTGATGGAACGCAAACCCTGGAACAGTTGCACATTAATCCGAAGCCGAGTACCATTCAAAATGAGGGCAGAGAGTCTCTGCCCTTTTCTGTTCATTCATGCGAACCACTTCCTGTACCAGCCGCCTAGCGAAGTTTCTTCTCCATCATGAAACTGCAGTCCCTTGCAGCTCTGTAATAGCATTTTCAACTATCCGCGTGTATTTTACACAGGATATCATAATAAGAAAAGAACAGTTTACTGAAATATGTTACTCTGACATGCATTATAATTTAAACGTCACTCAGGAGTCAAGCTCTGCCTCCGAATCGGTAACCGTTGAAGCAGCGAATACTGTTCTTCCTGTTTGAGCTAGTTAGCCTGTTAGCCGGCCGGAGACAGGCACCCGATGTGTCAGCTCTACCACACGGTGCCGCATATACAGATACAGGGGCGCCCGGCGTTACTTTTCCGTGCCGTAGCCACACGCTCACCTGCTGTTGGCGTGCAGAAGCTGAAAGTCGCTGGGTAAGTAGTCTGCGCCTCAGTCGACGTCCGTTTCTTGGCGGAACCAAGTTTCCTGCTGCTTTGGAAAGCGCTCAAATGAAACTGACGTCTGCGAACCACTTCACTCTAGCAGGGTTTTTTTTTTTCTCTCTCTCTCTCTCTCTCTCTCTCCCTCTCTCTCTCTCTCTCTCTCTCAGTTACCTCCCTGTTTTTTTTCCCTCCCTCTTGCAGGTTTGTTAGGTTTCCTCACCCTTCGTGGAGCCGGGGCGCGGTCAGGTGGGCGGGGCCCGAAGGCACTGCCCCCGCCCACTTAACCATTCACGGTCAGACACTGTAACTTTCCTGTCATTTTCGACCAATGGGAAAATAGGAGGGACCGCCCTTAGCGGAGCCGCTGTTTCAATAGGCAAACATGGACGCGAACTTGAAATAGTTGGAACACAGAGGAAGACCGTGATAACGTGGTGTTTAATGAAGGAGGTATGTGCGCGGATGAGTTTCATGACCATATAAGTAGCAGACAGTTCAGGCCAAGTAACGTCATACAGGTCATCTGTATTTGTCACTGAAACATAACAAAGGTAGGACTAGTAGTGTTGGGTTCCATATTCCAAAATAAAATATCCTTATTTCCGTAAAACATTATCCATTTTCTTCGTCACGCAATGTAAGCATTATTATTGTTTATTATTATTATTATTATTATTATTATTATTATTATTATTATTATTATTATATTCCTTTATAACAACCTTAAAAGCAATAATCTCTACATGTTAACCTACTGTAAGATCCAGAAATTATTTTCATTATAACCATAATTAAAACAAAATCACAAATGTCAATAACCCCCTTGGTGAAAATTATTAAAAGTAACTGCAGAATCCACAGAACTCCAGTCTCATACGTTATAGGCCAGAGTGCATCTCACATTTTTCCTCAACCGAGACAGAAGAACAGTACAGGAGACCAGAAGGGCAGTAAATAAACTTTCACGTGGCAGAAGGCCATCTGACCGAGACGTAAGGGAACAGGGTGATTATGGTGAATCCCTGGCTTACACTGCTTAGTCAAAGCCTCTCGGTAGAGTGGAAAAGGGGGAGATGGTACATAAAATAGTAACAGAAAGAATGCAGTGGTAACTTAATACCTTTTGCTATCCATTCTGGGCCCTGTTCTGTTCAGCCCCTGTCACCTTCCCCCAAAGGGGTGGTGCCTATATTGCTTTGTGTCCCTTCCTCCACCATTAAACACAAAACAGGTGGAGCATAATCGACACAAACAGCCTAACATGCACAAACACAAAGACACGCACAACGCATGCTCACACAAACTTATCTAAATGCTTGAGTGGTTTACAGTGTATTTATCCAGCAATATAGGAGTTGGCTCATACTAGCTGTGTATAAAATTCTTGTGTCATTAAATGCAATCATAGTGAACTGTATGTAGATAAAGGTCATCTAATTTCAGATTGGTTAGGCAATAACCCGGCAGGCTGAAAGTCACTTTCTTCATTGGCTATATGGAATGTTGGGAAAGGTAGAGGGAAAAAAGAACAAGACTACTGATACATTTACCTGTGTGTGTGTGTGTGTGTGTGTCTGCGTGTGTGTGTCTGTTTAACATGAAGGATATGACTACAGGTCCAATCATTTCTGAAAGACTGCACCGGGGTTAAGACAATGGCATTACCAAAAAAGGATACTATCAAATTCTGTCTCCCTTCCTGTTAGTACGGGACCAGTGTGTTTCTTACTACTGAAGTATAAAATCATTATGTCATACATCAAAAGAATGTGAGATCACCAAAGACACATTGTTAGAGGCAGTGCACGTAATACACAATCACTCATCGCGTCTGTAAATGTGGATACAAAATGTTGTCACTAAAAAAAAAATACAAGAAAATACAAGAAAAAAACTGGCATGGCCTCTTTGTTCCCTGATCCCTCGTTAATTTATTGCAAAAGTACTGGCATTTTATTCAATATATACAGCAGAGAAAATGCATGTACATAGACTTTACCGATATACTACATAAATGCCCGTCTTTGGAGGAGGTAGCACCGTGGCATGTCTAGCCTTCCCACCCTGTACTTTAGTAATTGGTACACAGGAAGGGGCGATAAGACGCATGTTGACTCAAAAATTTAGGAATGTTGAGATTGGGGGAGGGAAAGGATGGACGTTATTCCTTTAGAAGTAAAAATATCTCCTTCCTTATAATTAGTTTGCAAATAAATCTGAGCATTTCACTTCGCCACTTCGTTCCTTTTTGTACGTTCTGTGTCACAGGATAGAAAAAGCAGCGTTAATTCAGCATGCGTCCCGTACAAATACTCTGCTGCCACCCAGTTACGGTCCGCATCGTGGAAGTTTCGCCACGCAGCCCAGCTGCTGGTTTCAGAATTGCGTGTGTACTTGGTTATCTGCCTAAGTCACTAATTGGTGGTTCGGACGCACAGTTAATATTAAGTTTGATTCATAGGGAAAAACAGACAGACGAGCGAGGAATTCTGCAGCTCTCTCCCTCTCGCTGAAAAACCACTGGCTTCCCGTGTCTTTTTTCCCTTATATGGTAACATAGAAGCGAGAGGGAGAGGGAGAGTGGCAGAGTTCAGGGGAGGTGTGGTCTATTGTTTCAGCGGAAGAGGTGTAGGGTTACACGGCGGCAAGGTAGGGAGATGGAGGCTCTGGTGATACAGCAGAAACACCCCCCGTGCACGCAAGAAAAGAGAAAAGGTGCACCGCAGTCATTCCAAACATTTCTGCTGTACACCTAAAACAATGCAATGAGTTGCGATACATCGAGCCTCGCTGCAAAAGAAGCACGTGCTAGGCGCCTAACCAATCACATTTCTGCTATCTGCACTTAAGTAATACTTTCTCTCGGCTGAAAACGTAATATTTATGAGGAATGTTTTTTGACGCAGCATGTACACGAAGGAACTGCGTGTAACCGGTGTACTGATTGCGGTTGATCAGCAGTGGAGGTGGCCTAGAAGAGTTGAATGGTGAGGTAAAAAAAACAGACCAGACAGGAAGATAGACATTTATTTAAAGTATGTTAAGGTGTGCCACTGTCCTCCCAGACTTCTGCACTGATAAGGCAACAGGTCATATGAATACTGCCTGGACTTTGTGTGCGAGTTTAGCAGGAAAATAAAGGTGGAGGAGTGTTAGAGCAGCGGAGTTCTTGTGGAACAAGGATGCGTGGACAGGAAATTGCCGGGGTTTTCAGAATGCCACCTCAGCAGGCCGTTTTTAAAAGGCACCCAACAGCTCGGAGGGGAGCTAAAGAATATGGCCAAAAGTATAAGGACACCCCTATTAGAGTAATTGTGTAATTAAGACACACCCATTGCTGACACAGGTCTAATGAAGCACAAGGTCATGCAGTTCCTAGCAGCACACATTAGCAGCAGAAGGGGCAGCTGTACAGAAGAGGTCAGTGACCTTCCACTTGGCACCATCTTATGACGCCATCTTTCCCACAAATCAATTCACCACATTTCTGCCCTGTTAGTTCTGCTCCGGTCAACCGCAAGTGAAATGTCAAAACGTCTGGGAGCGACTTCAGTCGCAAAGTGGTCAACCACACCTCACAGAAAGGGATCTGATCAGCCGACATCTATACCCAACCTAAAGGGCAGCAAATCCCACCAGCGATGTTTCGGTATCTAATGGAAAGCAGAGCTTATTATAGCAGCGACGCGCTGACCAGCTTCATATTAATACCCGTGGTTTCGAAATGTCGGACAAGCTGGTGTCCACATGCTTTCGGCCACATAGTGGAAGTTAACGAGCGGATCCAGTTAAATGCCTTTGAACAGAACAGGGCCACAAGTCAGCCCGCAGCTTCCCTCGAAAGTTGCTGTAGGTCACGCCTGTTGTTTTTTTACACACACAAGGAAGGTGACTCCCTTCATTCCTAGCCAGTATCTCCCTGAACTTTGACCTTGTCACCGTGGCGTCTCCGTACTTCGCCAGATGGTTCCTTATATTCTCCACCCCAGATACCTTTGGCCTGCTACCTAATTTTATTAAAGGGTTCTTTCACTGTTTATAGGATTGTATGTACTCCTGTTTATAACACGATGAGGGGCAAAAATCTGATTGTTGGATTAAAATGAACCACGGAAGCAGTTGTTGGTGAAGCAATGAAACACTCTTTTCGATTTATTTGTTTTTAGATTCTAAGCCATTCTGAAACTTCATTAAAATTCATTCTTCACTGAATAATTCATCATAATACAACATAATACAAAGTTCAGACCCGAACAAGAGACAATGACATGAGATAGAAAAACCCTGAACGTCACGTGCAAAACTCACATTATCGGGCAGAGTATTAATCAGCTGGGGCTGCCGCCCTGTGGTCAAAATAAGTAACTGCAAATCATAGTTAAGCAGGATCGTCACCTTCGCGTCATTTAACCTGCAGATTGTAGTACAGCACTGACGCCAGGTCAAGTTATTGCATCATTCACAGAAGAGTTTTAAAGTTTCACAGAACTAAATTTTTTTTTTCCTAAACGCTCCAGTCTACAAGGATACAACTGAACTCCATGCCCTTAGTTGTGGCATGTATGTTACCGTGTTCCCGTTAGTATTTCAGCACGTGAATGTCACATGTCTGTACGTACTGAAGATTCAGTTTCAGAGTGGTGACAGGGGAACAGCAGCAGCATGGAAAGTGACCCGCTCACAGTCCAACAAGCTTGCCAACGAACGAGTCCAGCTGGTCTTCGTCCTTGATCCCCACAAACTGGTCAAAGACCTTTCCGGCCCGCATGGCGATCACGGTAGGAACTGCTGACACCTAGAGGGGGAGGAGACTGAGCGTCAGAATGGAAACTGGGGCTTCGTCCCCGTATGCCTACTTAAGTACAAGCTCCACTACACACTTTGTTGACGTAAGATGCAAAGTCCGCAAGTGTATGTAAAGATCTCCAGTGTCTGGACGTTCCTTCAAAACAATGGGACACACTTGATATTTGAAGAGGTGAACAAGAAACAATCTACAACCATGTTATCATTTGTGTTAGTTGCATTTGGGGGTGTCCTTCGCTGTAGCCTAGGCTATGTAAAGATTCGTTATACAACTTTGCGCACTTAAATTTAAACTTCTCAGGAGGGATGTTGTGCTCTGATACACCTCGTGTATCAGAGTACAACCTTCCTCGTGTTTGACGTAAACATTAGTCATCACTGATGCAGTGCACTGTGGTCTGTATATTTAGCCAGAGGCCACTTCCATACATTATCTGCTAAAGTGTGGATAAAGTGCACTTTAAGGGTGCTGCACTTGGCTTATTTGAGGGATGGGACACCCTTGGATACTTGCACTAAGCTGTGTGGTTGGGTTTAAGTGTGTACTTGGTGGCACAAACGGGACAAAGCCTGGATCTCCCACATCGTTGTACCGAATCACAATATGGCACCAGCTATTTGCCCCACCCACCCTCACCCCATATTCGATGGCCAGGTCTGTGTGCTCGTCTATGTCAACCTTCGCCATGACAACACGTCCCTGCTGCTTGGCAACTGCTTTCTCCAGCCGGGGACCAAGGATCTTACAGGGACCACACCACCTGTTAAAAGACCCAAGAATGAAATGTATGGAGGTGAAAACGGGAATGATGAGGGATGGAGGGGGGGGGATTAAGAGATGACTTTACTATTGTGTCTTTAATGTGTCTGTCTAAAATCTTACAGCAAGGAAAGTATATTGTGGAAAAAAGAACATATCCATCCATCATTATCCGCCGCTTATCTGGGGTCGAGTCGGGTCGGGTCGAGGGGGCAGCCGTCTAAGGAGGGATGCCCAGACCTCCCTCTCCAGCCACCACCTCCAGCACCTCCAGGGGAATCCCAAGGCATTCCCAGACCAGCTGACCTCCTCAGGGAGCCATCCAGGAGGCATCCTAGATAGAACCCCGAACCACCTCAACTGGCTCCCTTCGATGTGGAGGAACAGCAGCTCTACTTTGAGCGCCTCCTGAATGTCCAAGCTCCTCCCCCTATCTCTAAGGCTGAGCCCAGACACCCTGAGGAGGAAACTAATTTCTGCTACTTCTATACGCAATTCTTTCGGTTCCTACCCAGAGTTCATGACCATAGTCAAGGCTACAAACATCGACTGAAAGGTAAATCAATGCTGTACCGATTCACCTGCCGATCTCCCGCTCCCTTCTTCCCTCACTCTGAGATACTTAAACTCCCCCATTTGAGGCAGTAACTCATTCCTCATCAGGAGAGGGCAATCCACCCTTTCCTCTCAGGGGTGCTGATTGTCATCGCCGTCACCTCACACTCAGCTGCAAACCACCCAGTGCATACTGCAGGCCACATCCAGATGACGCAAGAAACAATTTTATTTAAAACATGTAGTCAGGATCTAGTGATAGGCATTTGTATTTTACGGCGCAATGTGTTCTGTCTAATATTAACAGAGAAATTAAAATGTCGCGAGCGCAGACTCTGATGCCAGATACCTACTGAGCATGGAAGTCAACTAGTACTGGCACATCGCTGTTGATGACCCTCTCTGTGAAGTCCTCGCCGTCCTGCACGTTGAATGACACCCCGCGACAGGGTGCGAGGGGCAGCGGCCGGGACAGCACGCGGGAGGGCGACAGGAACCGCGACGCGGCCTCGGGGCGGCGGGAGACGGTTGATGCACGGCGAACAGCCGAGATGGGGAAGCTGCTAAGTCTCGACAAGCGGGAGCAAAATCCGCCGGCGACCCGTCTGCAGGCCATCTAGGAAAAGACAATGCAGGACCGAACAGATTAACGCTGCAACGCGTTACAATTCACTTCAAAGCCACAATTATGCGCCAGGGCACAATGGACAATGACAGCACTATAAAATGTCGGCCAATTCACCGGGAGTAATGACAATCGCTATTTGATAAACACAACTCTAAAAGAAAGTGCAGGATGTGCCACAACTTTTAATACAGGAAACATGGAGGGTTATAAATATGTACGCAAGCTGTCAGTCAAACACACTGGCAGCCTTCGTCACGTGGTCTGCCGTGCCTAGTTATCAAACTTCATATTTTCACAATAATATAATTCTATTCTTCAACTAGTTTCTCGTTAATCTCTGCTTCATATATGTGTTAGTTAGAAACCTGTTATGGTCGATTTCTAAATGCATTTCTAATTCGTTTTTTCGATAGCACTGATATTTTTGACATCATTCTCATTAGTATTTTCTGATCTAAAACTCGACACAGCTCTTTTTGCCGAAATCTATTCGCCTCCCGTTCATTCTTCCTTATAAAATAACTAGTTGATATTAAAACAGCACGATACCTACCATGCTTACCCACGTCGCTCGCGCGCAGGTCGCCTTGATGTACTTCCGCTCACAATGTGCAAATCACAGGCACATGTTATAGCGGCCCCATCAGGGCAACTTCAGAATTGCCGGGAACGCGTTTCTCGGTTTCCTAACCGCATATTCAGTATGTAATATATTTCAATCACGATTTGTTTACACATAAAACAACCTACATCAGTACCTCTAGTACAGTACGATGAATATCCGAAGTACGATGTTGATAGCTTCTTGCACTTTCATTTACGATTTGTCGTAATGTCGAAGCTGTTATATAGCCTACTACTTGTTGAATTAAATGTAAGTTCTGGGCAAACAATAAAAATGAAGACAAGCCAGTATATTGTTTTCATGTGTAGAGAAGCTCTTTCCAATAACAACGGTGATAATGATGATGGTGATGATCTTTCCGGTGACTGTAAAGATGATGATGACCCTAGTAGAACATGGACTCTTTCAACCCATCTGTCCATCTACAGGTATTTATTATTGATGGTGGGATGGAAATAGAAAAGCTGGTACAGGGACCGAACATCTTTTATGTCAGAGAGGAGGATGGGATGAAAGAGAGCGGGATGAAGGCAAGCAAAGGGGTACGGAGACAGATGGAGGCCGCAGACTGAAAGGGGCGGTGGACGGAGCACACAGGCGACAAAGAGGAACACAAACAAACACAAGTGCTCACCTTGCCTTCTCCACACGCTCACCAGGGTGAAGGTAAATGAACATAAGCTTCCTCTCTGCTGTTTTATTAATAGAATCTCCAGCAATTTTATGCCAGCAAGAACCATTGACTCACTCAGCTCAGCAAATATATTTATCTCATATGTTTCTGTTTTGATTTTGATTTGATTGATATTTTATTTTTGTGTTCATGCAGGCTGGGCTGCTGACTAAGCTGATTATCAGTATAGAAGTATTAATATATTTTAATATATTAGTATTCATAATGAATTAAAAAACAATAATTGTAGTAATATCTTTTACTGCATGTGTCTCAGTGGCTGAGAAACTTAAAGGGTGCATTAATATTAATTCCTAATCAGAGAAAACATATTATTTGAATAATGTCCTGCACTGTGGAAGAATAAAAAACTGAATACCGAGCAGAGGTGGGTAATTCAGGTCCACAGACCAAGATTTTGTTTCAACCATCTAGTAGAATAATCTGTGACTGTGACTCTTTAAACTCAACTGGTTGGCTGGAACAAAATCTTGGTCTGGATTTTTACTCTCTAGGCCTGAACTACCCACCTCTGACTTTGAATAATGAATGCTGCTTTGGATACAGACTGAACTGTGGAGACCACCAGCAGTAAGAGGACGTTCACTCTCCTGTCTCTCTGCCTGACCAGCCAAAGAGATGCAGGAGCAGAGCACAGAGTGGGGCGCTGGGCTCGGGGGGAAGACAGGAGGCTGTTGGATTGATGCCCAAGGCTGCGAGGCTGGAGATAATGATGTATCAGGCATGAAGAGGCTCAGCCAAGGCCTTTGCCCCCCACCTGTCTTCCGGAGCATCACGGGCCTTACGGGAACCTCCACCAGCCTGCCCCCTCACCGGCGCCTGAGGTCTATATTCCGCCGCTCCAGAGCTGTTCTGCCCGCAGATGCCAACACAGAGACTCAAAGGTGCGGGTTCCCTCACCTGGACATGCTAAGAGCGCGGCCGCTAATGCAGGCAGGCATCTCCAGGACAGACACCCAGCCAGCACGCCATAGTCCCGCTGCCCAGTCAACCCGCTTCCAGCTCACCCCTCCCTCTATGCTCCACTGGGAGGGGAAGGGCAGGCGGAGTGGGGTGATCTCCCCCCTCGGGCAACCCGGAGAGTCTGGGAGGAGGAAAAGAAGAAGGACAAGGAGGGCAGAAGCGACTGGAACACGGCGGCCCGACACGTCGGACCAACCAGGCAGCCTGGTGCTGCCCTCAGAAGGGCCAAAAGAAGCAGAACTGTGTCTGTGGCTCCAGGATCTGGAGATTACAGACCGTGCCAGGGAGAGGCCTTCTGTGACCAGTGACAGCCAGTGGGGCTGGACCCGTCTGGGTCCTCTGCTGGGCAGGAGAGAGGTGGGCCAAGGGGCAGGCCTAGGGACAGGCCTAGGGGCAGGCCTAGGGACAGGCCAAGGGGCAGGCCTTGGGACAGGCCAAGGGGCAGGCCTAGGAGCAGGCCTAGGGACAGGCCAAGGGGCAGGCCTTGGGACAGGCCTAGGAGTAGGCCTTGGGACAGGCCAAGGGGCAGGCCTTGGGATAGGCCAAGGGGCAGGCCTTGGGATAGGCCAAGGGGCAGGCCTAGGGACAGGCCTAGGGGTGACTCAAAGGCCAGACAGGCGCCCTCACTTCCTGCCTCCCATTACTCAGTCTGGCTCACTCCTAGAGGTGCCCCTGTTTCTCCCCAAAAACTCTCCCCCACCCTCTCCATGTTTGTCCCCCAGTGACCCATTCTTCCCACTACCAGTGCCACAGCCCTGTCTGGCAGCCTGGAAGAGAAGAGCCAAGTGGCAATAGCTCCTGTAGCTTAACAAGCAGATTGTTGTGCTCACAAAACAAAGGTCATGGGTGTGAGTCCTAAGGAGCAGAGACAGACTGTAACCTTTCACTCTACCGTAGGTAGCTTTGGATAAAGGTGTGCTGTAAAAGCATTAGAGGGCATTACGACATTAATTCAGCCAACATAATTGAGTTGATGCAGGTACTTTGTGTAATACACTAATGATACGTCTAATACATGCTTGCTACCAAAGTAAAGCAAATGATTTTGAGATTTTTTGTTGTTTTTGTAAACAAAAACATTAAAAGATTATGACTTTAATTCTCATAGCACATTTAATTGTTTGTATGCCGAACATACATAATTAGCCCCCAAGATGCTTGTATTTCTGTCTTTTGCTTTCAAACCTCCACCAGTAGGTGGCAGCCTTGCTGCAGCCAGTCAGCGAACGGGTCGCAAACTGTGAGCCCAAGTCAGCACCAGCTTGGCGATATCTACCAACTAGTGTGCAAGTTTATGTTTCATGACGGCTTATAAGCAGTCAGAAATTCATTGGGGCCTCCGAAACTCATGGCAAACTAAGAAAACAAAACAGAACCAAGTCCCAGCAAAGCGTTTGCTGAGATGCAGTGGATGTCTGGGGTGGATTCATGGAAAGGAGCATTCAGACAGCCCAGATACATTCTTTTGTACTGCACTTTAAACTCTTGTTGAATGTCTAGGGCAGAATTCCAGATTCCAGTCCTGGAGAGTAAGTCTGTAACACAGTTTGCAGATTTCCCTGCTTAAAGACACCTTATTCAGCTCATCATCCATTAGCCAGGTTTGCAAGGTGTGCTTGAGCAGGGAAATCTGCAAACTGTGTAACAGACTGGCCCTCCAGGATCGGAATAGGGGAACCCTGCTCTAGGGATTGTCACATTCTGATGCAGCTTATCAGACAGCAATGTTCCTCGGTACAGAAGTAGGGACTCTGCCTGCCTCTCTTACAATCATGTGACACAATTATGATGTTAAATAGCAACTTAATATGGAGCAAAGTACAGGAGTTGACTGATTACTATAAAAGAGAATGCTTTGGTGAGGAAGTCACATATAGTGAAGGTGATAAGGTAAAATAAAGATATTAGCATTTGATTGTGGTGCATACACTCTCTTCTGGTCAGATTCTGCTGCAAATATCTGCTTTGTGGGTGTGCATGTGTTTGAGATGACCTGCCCTCATTGGCCAGTGCTGAGCTTATTCCTTGCAAATTTCACAGGTAAATTTTGAAAGTAAATTATAGAATTGCCAGCGCAGGATCTCCCACATGTGTAGTCTGTGTGTGACTATGTTACAGTGTACTGCCAGGTGTTGACAGTCAATACCACACAGTAGTGCTTCCCAATCTAGTCCTTGGGGACCAGCAGACTGTCCATGTTTTTGCTCCCTCCTACCAGGAGCTGGGAGGGAGCAAAAACGGGGACCATCTGTGGGTCCCCAAAGACTGGATTGGGAAAACTGCCATAGAGGTGTGTTAAGGGGCGTGGCAAATTCTCCCCTTGAACAAACAACATGTAGCACCTGTTCTGCTCGCTCTCTCTCTCTCTCTCTCTCTCTCTCTCTCAAACATGCAAATACATGCTCTTATGCCCATGTCTCCCTCCAACGAACCTAGTTGTTTATTTCCCTTTGCAGAATCGGTCTGTTTTTTTCCCTTCCATCTGGCTATGCTATGAAGACTGAGTTGCCAGTGATTTAATGCCAGGTTCTTCTGCAAACACGGAGCTGACTTTCTCTTCATCTCTCTCTCTCTCTCCGCTTATTTTCCTTTTGCATTTTTAAACAACAAAGCTTTCCCTGGCCACCGCTTACTCTTCCTGTCATGAGCTTGTTTTTGGGAACATAGTCTTTTGATCTCCAACCCTAAGTCACACTCTCCACCTTCTAAAGGTCTTCATAGTTGGAGCCAGAACTCTTACTGATCTCCAGCAAATGGACCAAAAAATAACCCATAGGGACACTCATTGGATTAATGTCTCAGCATAGAACACTTTCCATTGCCTTTTCCACCACCCTTAGAATGATGGCGTGACCTCATCTGTCCTTAACAGGTGAATGTATGTGTGACTACTGGGTGTACCAGTTTGAGCTAAGGCCAGACAGGCTGGTTGTGTTTGATGAACCCAGAGCCAATGAGGCAGAAGAATAAATGCAGCATTGCCAAGGATACGTCCACACACACACATACAAACGCAGGCACGCATACGTTTGTGAATGTGTGTGTGAATTTGAAATATGTATTTTACTCTAAGTATGTTCAGGGTCAAGTTCAGATAAACAATAGCAGTGTGTTTAATGTTGTTCTTGCGTCACGGTGCGTTTAATTAGTGCCACTGTGTTAATTGCTGTGCATTTAGACATTGTCACTGGTTACCGTATATCAGCGTGATTACGGCTGCGCCGTTTCAGACGGTATCAGTGAACTGTGTGTCAAGCCGGGCGGTGTGCGTACACAATGTGCTCAGAATGTCTCTCCCTTTGTTCTCACCTCTTGCATTCCCGACATTCTCATATCAATAGGGCCAGTCTGAGAAAAAGGGCAGAATGGGGTGCGCCTAGCGCGCGGGGATCGGGTGAAAGAAAGTACGACTTGGAAGGCAGTCGGCAACGATCGAGTAATTAACAGGAGGAGTTCAAAGAATTGACAGGCCAAAAGGGAAGAAGAGGTAGATGCTGACAGACGAATTCGCAGAGGAAAACATAGAACAAGTCGAAAATGAGGCGACGCTAACAATCACTAAGTATGGGAACCCATATGAGAAGAGGCAGTATGATAATCTGTCGCTCTTTAAAGCAGAATTTAATCTTTCTCGTGCCTATGCATTATGTAATAATCATCATTATCGTCCTCAACATCGTGTGGGTCTGTCGGGGCCCCAAGCAAAAATTCACTGGGGGCTGCTGGGTTCAGCCACCCTCCGGGTCCGTTGATGAGAAGGGACTCACAGCTGAGACGTGGAGAAGCTGCAGGTCACCAGTTTATTGACAGATTGCAAAAAGTGTCAGCTCTCGTTCGCCATCTAGTGGCTTGGGGGGCCCCAAGCAGCTGCCTGCCCTGCCTGCTGACAAGATGCGCCTCTGGTGCGTTGATATATATTGTAATAATCGCAAACATTTTTAACTGAATGTGTGCAATAATCCATTTCCTTTGGCGACATTTCTAAGATGTATAAGCACGTAGTAATTACAATATTAATCAGAATTCTATTTTTTTTTGCTGTGCAGTAGGCGAAACTAGGAATAATGTTTTAGTAAATTATTGGTAAATAAACTGACACTGAGTATGGACCTGTTTGGAATGTAGTAATGATCTTTTTATGAATGACTGCATTCATGCAGAAACCCAGCTTTATCCATCCGAGAGTTGTAGACTCCGCCCCAGAACAGCGCGCTCGGAGGTGGAGCCGCGGTACCACTGGGGTGCTATAAAAATCACTTGCTAATTATTTGAATTATGTAACTGCTTGGGGTTACCAACCAGAGCGACGTTACAAAGACCCGAGTACAAAATTACGCGGAGAAAAAATTTGCTTCAGTTCTGGTTGACTTTAGATATCCTACAAGTATACCTGACTGGCACGTCTCCGCTTTATCGTTTAAAACAAACGTCATTGTATTTCAGAATTTCTATTAACGTGCCAAAACAAACAGTACGCGTGACTGGTATTTTGAACTCCAGCAATCAATATGGAGAAAATCTTCTACATGTCTATTTTTACATTGGGAACTTTCAGCTTGGTAAGTGCGCTTTTTGTTTCTTTCTTGTGACAAAGGGGCTCAATGTAAACATTCACCACGTGAGCTCGTGTGCGCATTTACCGATTATGTCCTGGCATTGCGATCGTGCTCACGCAAATTACTCTAAACTCTTAAAATATCTGATAACAGCGCGTAAGCATATTTAAACGGACAGGTCTTTCAATTACGCGTCGATATGCGTTATGTATGGATCAAATTCTCCTTGCGAAATACGGACAGTTTGATGAAAGGTACCCATCAGCAACAGTGGTTCTCGAAATGCACAACAGAAACGTGTAGTAATGTAATGCTACACTCACGGGTGTCATTAATTATCATAAATCTGGCGTTCAAATAGTCTCTCTTTATCTTTTTATAATCTCTAAATAACACAACAGAGAGACAGCAAGCGCATGCGTTCTAATTAGTTCTGTGGCATACAAGCCTAAATAAGAATTGTACCTGGGTCTAAATGAGCAGAAATGGAAAGGAAAGTTCTATAGGCTACATATCGCTCTTAAAATAGGTTTAGTCCAGCACTGGAAACAATTTTCTTTTGGCTGCTGATGTCACTTAAGCAGAATCCCTTGGATGAGCCGTGTGTGAAAGAGAGAAATTCTCTCATGTACGTCTTTTCGGGCCAAGCGGTTGAACTGATTAATAACGACTTTGCCGTGATGGTCGGAGCCAGGTTCGAGTCCAAAACCCGGTGCACGTGTGATATTCCACTTTTGCGCACCATTTGCACCGCTCGGAATATTCCTGGACGCGGTAAAAGGCGCGAAAAGGGTTTTCACCTGAGGCGCTCCGCGGAATCGGGTTTCGGCTGTGAGATGATATGCCTGGCAGGTCTGCTCAGTCCCTTCCTGAGCAGAAAGTGTCCACAGATGCCAAATGAAATGTGATGTTCTCCGGGGTGGTTTTAAATAACCTGTTGTGTGCTGAGAGCTGCCTCTCAGAGCACAACATATGAAACCAGATCAAACGCATCTGTTTTTAGGCAGAATTTCAAGACGGGATTCAATTCCCCCCTGAGCATCCCTTGTATTTCCCTGAACATTCTCCCGCTTCCTGAATACAGTTGCCTCCTCAGTTATTTCATAACCTTTGTGACTCGTTCCCCTCGCTTTTGTAGGTGGGGGCAGGCTGCCCCACTGTATGTAATTGCCCAGCACTGGCTGCCATCTGCCCCCCGGGGGTGAGCCTGGTGCTGGACAAGTGCAGCTGTTGCAAGGTATGCGCGGCACAGCTGAACCAGGACTGCGGACCTTCGCGGCCCTGCGATCACCACAAGGGACTGGAGTGTAACAATGGCAACGGCGCCACCCGCGAAAGCGGCATCTGCAGGGGTGAGAGAGGTCAAGTTGGCGGGGCTTGATTGGGCAGAGGGATTGAGTGGCAGGTATATCTGGGAAATATTTATATTACGTCTACTTATTTATACGCTTTTATCTAAGATGAGATACGTTCGCTTTGGCAGGGTCAGCCAGTGCCTGGGGCAATTGGAAGTTAAGGGACTTGCTGCAGTAGCATCACTTTTCCGATAGTGGGATTTGAACCCACAACCTCGTGGTTTTTTTACAGTGCTAATGTTCATATTGCCTCTTACAGCTGCAACCTGACTGATCGGCAAGCCGTTTCCTTAATTGTCGTCTTTGCTGGGGAGTGATCAAGCAGAGGGTATTTTTGTCATTTGGGAGGTGTCCCTAAATAAAGTGAGACGTTAGTGTGGGGCACGGTTCTTTTTTTTGGGGGGGGGGGGGGGGGGGGGG
>JAODJW010000045.1:2243300-2255540 GCA_026777045.1 Hyperopisus bebe
TTACCTCAAGAGCTTCTTAAAAAGACATGAAAACAACAGCGAAACCGTGTACAAATCAGCGCGCGACAGGGGAAACACAGGGAAACTGAACTGCCCGGAACACCGGCTACCCGCTTATGGCTGCGCCACTTATACGAAAGTTATGATGACCGACGGCGTTGTCAGGTTCTTTGGCAACTTTAGCGTTGCAATTTGTTCTTCGGTAATATAATGACCGATGGGGAAATTAAGGTGAATTAAGGAACCACGTTTTGAGTAAATATATTCTTGTTGCACATGTGGGCCAAACATTTCATATTTGACACTTTAAGGAATTTATATACTGTACAGATGACAGGTTCTGCAATCCAAAGTGATAAGGCAGGGTTGACACAACTGTGGACAAGACAAGTTCATGTTAAAAGATTATTGTTTTACCAAATATTTTATTTTTGAAATACATGATACTTTATTGCCCGATCCTGGGTTGTTCCCTGCCTTGCGCCCATGGTTCTGGACAGGCTGAAGACGCCCAGTCGCCCCGAATAGGACACGCGGTTACAGAAAATGGATGGATGGATGGATGGATGGATAATAGTTTATTTATTTGCATGAACATTGTGGCAGGTTCGGCTCCTAGTTTAGCCAAGGATCATGTTGCTGTGGGCGTTTCCTGGCTTCATTCTCCTTTCTCGTCTCCATACCAGTGAATACGGACAATAGACTCTGCCCTGCAACCCTACTGTTATCCACGGCACTCTCTGAGCGCCCCACCCTTGTCTCTTGCACCCGTTATGCCCCACAAAGTGTGGTGTTCTGACGAGTTGAGCTACCTATCGAGCCTTTCTGCGCATGTGCAGTTCCACCGTTTTAGGGTTAGGTTTTAGGGGTTAGGGTTAGGGCTATCGAGTAGCACTACGGTAGCCTAACTAGACAAAGTAGCTCAACTCGTCAGAACAGCGGTCCATTAGAGTGCACGTGTGAACCGGGTGCTCTAATGCCGTTATCTGTCCTTACCCATACATCCTCACTTCGGACGCCCTTATAGAGGGATTTCACCTTCTGCTATGAAGCACATTCCCCTTTAGGTGTGACTTAACCTGTTCGAGCGATTCCACTAGATCGTGGGTCTCGTGGTTTATTGTTACCCATGTGATTTAAGTTAAATACATAGCTGAAGGATTACACGGACAGGGGCAGTTATGGGTGGTGGAGGGGGGCAGTGCCGCTGTGATCACATGCATGCCCCCCCTTGGCCCCCCTAAATGCGTATGCTACTTAGGTCTGAAATAAAGGTATTATTATTATTATTATTATTATGTATATACAGTGCTCACAGTGTTAAATCTTTCTTTAAAAAAGACACTTTCTTAATTCGGTAAAAGTATTGCAAATTTATTGCCAAAATCCTTACTTTATTTATTTGTGAAATATATATAATCGGAAGTTTTAAAGTAAAAAAATAATTTTAAGTAGCAATAAATTGAAAATCAAATTATAGTTCTGAAAGAGCTGTTCTGAGTTCATTGACAAGCATCACTGGGTGCTTTTTAATTAGCAACAACTTCCCAATAACATGAAACACCAAACATTTATGTTCAGAATCCATTTGGAAGCCAATGACTGCAGCCGCAATTAATAGCAAAATGGTAAGAATAGAAATGAATGAGTGAGTCCAAAAAATATGACACTTAATAAAAAGAAAATGTCTATGCGGAAGATATGTGTAGTATGTTGAACATTGCTTGTCAATTAACTTTTGTTACGAAACCAATAAATCTGCAACATTATTACAGAATTAAGCAGGACTTTCTGTGAGTGCTGTATTTGTGGGCAAACAGAAATGTAGGCAGATTTTCTTGATGGACACTTTAAACGGGTGTCGAATCACTTCAGCTGCTGAAAAGCGAAGTTAACGACAGAAAAAATAATCAAGCTTGTGGAAGCAAGACAGTCTGGACAAGAAAAGGCTCAGTTACATATTTGTAAAAACCTGCGAAATGTTACCACAAAACACCATTAACTATAATTATCTATAATTAAACAACATTTCCACAAATTTGAAACACTGGTTTTCAAAATTGTCTTTTGCTTCTTAATGCTGGCAAGTGTAATTAATACTTTGAGGATATTTAATACTTTGAAAGTCAAATACATCTGGTCCCCCTATCAGTACAGTTGGCCCCAGTCTGCACCCAACTGCCCCCCCGGTTGAAATGCTCTAGAACTGGCACTGTCAACAGACCGACTTGGACCTCCCAGATTACTGTGTAGTTCCCTTCCGTGTTGAACCATCCTGTGTTTCGTTACACAGGTCTGCCGGCTGTGTTAACCTCTGGCCTCGGAATTGAAGCCCCCCCAGCAGCAGAGAGGGCGAGGACGGAGTGAGGAGTGAGGACAGCGTGAGAAATGTCCACCCGGCAGGGCAGCCCAGAGCGGCCTGTCTCGCCCTCCTTCCCAGACACAGACTCCTGCTTGTCCACCGGCAGCCCTGTCCTCAGCCCGGACTCCACTTACCATGATGCCGTTCTCTCAGCTGCTGCCACCTCACCCTCTGACTCGGAGAACCTCAGCCCAGAGGAGCTGGAGCTGCTGGCCAAGCTGGAGGAGCAGAATAGGTGAGGGCTGTGTGAGTGTGACTGTACCCCCCCTGGCTGTTTCCATCAGCACCAGGAGGAAGATGTCAAGGAACAAGTGCAGACTGATCACTGCTGATCAAAGACAGCCAACATGTGGGTCATTGGCTGCACTGCTTATGTGGCATTAAGCTGAAGGCTGGTCAGACTTTAACAAAGTGTCACGTTTTGTGAAAGTTTTAACGTAACAGAAAAAATGGAAAATATTAAGCTTGTACATTGAGGGATTCCTTATTATGATAGTTACAAAATCGTTACATTGCATAAAATAGACAAAACCAATCAGCCTTAATGTCAATTCCAAGTAAGGTCAAAACTTTCCAACGCGAACAGTCCGCATACAGTCCTTGGACTGATCTTGAGTTTTTCCAAAAACACTGCAGTTTCCTCCCTCCCCCGCTTCTTAAAAAGGGAATTTTGGGAATAAAACTCTGGTCCACTATAAAAGTCCCTGCGCCACATGACCGAGGCGCCCCGGGTTTCCCCCCGGATGTGATCTGTACGGTTCCCGTAAAGGATGCTGGACTGTCACTGTATCTTGTCCGCCAGCTGGGGGCGCCGGCTGGCCCCTGCCATCACTTCCGTTGTGCCGTCGCGTGCCGATGTTTGGCCCCAAAGGCGGCCTAACAAGCCAGTGCTCTGCTCCCAGGCTGCTGGAGATGGACTCCAAGTCGCTGCGGGCTGTGAGCGGTTCGCGCCGCAACTCGGGCTCTCTGCTGGTGTCCAGCTGCTCCGCCTCGTCCAGTCTGTCCCAGCTGGGGGAGGACGCCTGGGTGCTGTGGGGGCGCGTCGTCAGCGAGTGGGACGAGTGGCGGCGGAAGAAGGACAAGTTGCTGAAGGTGGGGCCCGAAAACAGCCAAACCGTCGGAGTTGGACACGCACTGTGATTCTCTGTCTGACCGCCCCCTCCACCCCAGGAGCTGATCCGGAAGGGCATCCCGCATCACTTCCGGGCCATCGTCTGGCAGCTGCTGGGCAATGCCACGGACATGCCGGTGAAGCAGCAATACTCGGAGCTGCTGAAGATGTCGTCCCCGTGCGAGAAGCTGATCCGGCGTGACATCGCCCGCACGTATCCGGAGCACGAGTTCTTCAAGGGCCAGGACAGCCTGGGTCAGGAGGTGCTCTTCAACGTCATGAAGGTGAGGGCGCGGGGCGGGGGGGTGCAGGGTGGCAGCACCGGGCAGGGGCGCAGGGATTGGTGCGGGGCGGGGGGGTTTGCCTGGTGTCTGAGCCGGTCTCTGTGTCACCAGGCCTACTCTCTGGTGGACCGGGAAGTGGGATACTGTCAAGGCAGCGCCTTCATCGTGGGACTGCTGCTGATGCAGGCGAGTAGAGCCAGTCTAAGCTCCAGGTGCTCCGGGCACGACGGCGGCGCTGACCCGTCCTCCTCACTCCCAGATGCCCGAGGAGGAGGCCTTCTGCGTGTTCGTGCGGCTGATGCAGGAGTACCGGCTGAGGGAGCTCTTCAAGCCCAGCATGGCTGAGCTGGGTCTCTGCATCTACCAGTTTGAGTACTTGCTGCAGGTACCGTTACACCCGTGGTATCATAGTTTTGAGCCTTTAAATTTAGTTTTTATTTTTACATAATTTTCAACTTTCATTAGAAGGCCACATTAGATTTAGTTCGTTTTCAGTGTGGTTTAATTAGTAATTAATTTTAAGATATATTTCTATTTAGTTTTTATATTTTTTTGCTTTAGTTTATCTTCAGTGGTTTTATTTCTGGAGAGTTGTAGTCATATTATGTGTGTGACAATCCTAACTGAATACACAGTGCACGTGTATTAATGTCCTTATAAAGGGCAAAACATGTTCCAGGAATTTTTGATGGCAATTGAAGATAAACAAATCATTACTTTGGCTAAATAATATTTAAAATGGTAACTGAAAGTTGATGTTTTTCTTATATTCCATTTAGTTTCTGGAGCAAGATTTATAGTTTTGGTTTAGTTGTAGTTTTTTGTTTTATTTTCATATGTTATTTAAATTCAGTTTATGAAAATGTTTCCTTATACTCCTTTAAAGATAATTACCCTGCGCTGCACTATGCACTGGTATTCCAGTTTAGTTGGGAGCTGAACTGGTATTACCTAGGATTTGACTGTGTCTTTAGGTACTATGCCACCTACTGTCTAAGAGAGATTTTCTTTGTCAATTCGGCCGGGTTTTTAACGAGATGATTGCCCAAGACGGCAGAGTCATTAGTGGGAGGGTAACTTCTTGTGGGTGTGTATTCATCTGGCCAATGAGAAGTAGTTACATCTACTTTCAGCCAATCTCCTTAAAGTTTGGCATTGTGGAGCAGTGGGTAGTGCTTTTGTGCAATTCTAAAGCTAAGGGTTCAGATCCTTGCTTCTCCCTCTTTGTGGAGCGTGTTCCCTGTAATGGACTGGCCTCCCCTCCAGGGTGCCCCCCAGCCTTCTGACCTGTGCCCCCCAGAACAGGCTCCAGGCCCCTCTTCAACCATGATGAGGATCAGCAGTGGGAAGACAGACCGATGGATGATTTCCTTCAAAAATAGTGACAAGGGAGGAGCAGAAGGCCAAAATCTGCCACTTTTAATTTAATGCTGGATAATGGCTTTTTTTCACTGGCATTAATTGTTTAAACTGGAACGGTTTAGCTGGTATGTCAGCAAGCTGTGGCCTTAAGTAATAAATGTCATTTGGAGTGACATCACAAGACGGCACATTCAGGCCAAAGAAGCAAATGAGTTAAACGCTGGGCTGGGACCCCGTGTGGCTTCCTCTGCTGGAGAGCGAGGTGAAGGCGGGGCTCCCTCTGCGGCCTCTTCATCCTCCTCATCATCCAGCTCCGCTCAAGATCCTCAGCCTGCCCTCATTCTCCCAGATCTTCAAGGAGGCGGCGCGTCTAAAAACAGCAGGGAGCAGCGGATGTCATCCCGTTTCTAACTGTAGCCGAGTGTCATCAGTCAGCAGCGCGGAATAGTGTATATATATGTGAACTGTGGTCTAAATGCCGCATCCACAAGGTGCTGTCATGTGACACTTTTGATGGGGACCTTAGTAATGTACTTAGTAATGCGGCTTGACTGGATTGTTGTTTAAATTCAGATAATTTTTTTGATATAGCTCAGCCTTCATTATCCGTAAGAACTGCTTTCCTTACTGGACCCGTCATTAAAGATTTGCAGCAGCTGTGCATGTTTGCTTTTTCATGGGGCTGTTTTGGACATAGTTATTAAAATGTTCATCATTTTCGCTTTCTTGGTTTGACGTCTTTATGACACGCGGTCGTTCTTGCTGTGTGCCGGGACAGCACTCAGCTAAATGCCGCTTTACTACTATAATTGGAAAGATAGTTGTTTTTTTTTTTTGCATTTATGAAACAAAAAATTGTGTTGTTCTGGATCATCATAGTAGAGCATCCATTGACTGAGCTGTAAAGACAGTAAAGTCTTTTTGCAAATAATCCAGAACCAAAGAGGCTAACCAGGATGGCTGTCTTTTTAAGTGATGCATGAGTGCATTTAGACTATTTAAAAATAAGGCCACTTGTGCCTTAACACTTTTTCTGGAGCTGTCCTCAGTCTTTCTTTTTCCTGTATTTTCAGTTGGGAAGCCATTTGCATTATTTCACAGCGACCTTTATCCATAGCTATGTACATTTTTGAGATAGCAGGGTCAGCCAGTTGGGGTTAAGGGCCTTGCTCAAGGTCCAAATGGTGACATCACTCAGTTGAATCTTGGATTTGAATGTATGACCTTCTGATGACAGGCATGGCAAGCAACCTAACACACTGAGCCACACTGTGATCCCCGTATATGCGAATGAGTCTGACTGTGTGATCACCTGACCATGTGGGCGTGGCTTATGGCTGTTCCCTCCTCCCCCCCCCAGGAGCAGCTGCCGGAGCTGAACATGCACTTCCGTTCCCAGAGCTTCCACACCTCCATGTACGCCTCCTCCTGGTTCCTCACACTCTTCCTCACCTTCCTGCCGTTGCCGGTAGCCACACGCATCTTCGACATCTTCATGTATGAGGTCAGAGACGCCTGCATGGCTGGCCATGTTCGCATATGTGCATGGTTATAGTTTCACGCAGATTCAGAGACCATTTTCTACCTATTGTGTGCTGCTGAATCACTGATGGATCCATGCAGGGGCTGGAGATCATATTCCGGGTGGGCGTGGCCATTCTTCAATACAACCAGACGGACCTCATCCAGCTGGACATGGAGGGAATGTCCCAGGTACCCATCACTGGGAGCCATATGCTGGTCCCGGCAGCTCTCGGAAGTCAGATGGAACCAGAAGGAACATACGGGTGCCTGTTCAGCCGTGAACATTACAGCATGAAGCCCTGAAATAACCCCAAAGGTCAACTAGCAGCTGGGGACCTGAAGTAACCCCAGAGGTCAACCAGCAGCTGGGGACCTGAAATAACCCCACAGGTCAACCAGCAGCTGGGGACCTGAAATAACTCCAGAGCTCAACCAGCAGCTGGGGACCTGAAATAACTCCAGAGGTCAACCAGCAGCTGGGAGCTTGAAATAACCCCAGAGGTCAACCAGCAGCTGGGCACCTGAAATAACCCCAGAGGTCAACTAGCAGCTGGGGACCTGAAATAACCCCAGAGGTCAACTAGCAGCTGGGGACCTGAAATAACCCCCAGATCTCCCCAGGTTATCTTCAAGAAAACAGACATTGCAAGATCATGACACAAATAACCCTCTTTTGAAGTAATGTTTGCTTTAAAGCATTTCAAATGCCAGCATTTAGTTTTTGAGTTTTGTTGGATCTAAATTGTAGGTTATCTTTACTCAGAAGTCCCCACAGAGGTTGTAAGGATAACCTGTTTGTGTGTGTCTCCTGTTCCGGCCTCCACAGCACTTCCAGAAGTTGATTCCACACCAGTTTGACAGCTGCCCGGACAAGCTAGTGCTCAAGGCCTACCAGGTCAAATACAACGCCAAGAAGATGAAGAAGTACGAATGCCACGTCTGGAAGAAATGTGATGATTACTTGGGGTGACACCTGTCTCATTGATTTAAATTGATCTGTGAGGTTAACGGGACTCTGACGCGCTTGAAGTGAAACACAGAATCTGACTAGAGATGTTTTAAAGCTGAGAATTATGATTAGGAAACACAATAAATCAGTGGTCAGTATGACATTGTTCTGAATAAGAGGTAATGGAAGACGACCCCTTTCTTACTGACCCTCTGATTTCACGGTGTTGGCATGTTGGGTACAGCTGTAGGCAGGCATTGCGGGTGGCACTGGGGGTAGCAGAATCATTATATTGTTATGGGGGGCACTTTCACACAGGGTTTTCCCCCTGATAGGTTGGAAAAGGAATACACCACCATTAAGAACAAGGAAATGGAGGAGCAGATTGAGATTAAGGTGAGGATGTCACTGGTACAGGAAGCGGAAGGGAAAACGACATAGGTCCCATTTCAGTGTACGACATTTTGTTCACGTTGTTTTTCTTTCTTTAAAGAAACACTCATGGGGGGGGGAGTAAAGGAAGTCGTTTAAGATAAGCATCAAATGTTAAGAGTGGATTCCACTATATAGGTTGTGTCTGATTCTCTCTGGAAATTTGATTATTTAAAATTATTTCCTTATGGAGGTATACTTTTACTGTGCAAACACTGATGCTGTGTCTGCAAACGCGACTGTTTAATATCTGCCTGTCTGAGCCTCTTCTCTCACACATGCACACAGAGATTGAGAACAGAAAACAGGCTCCTCAAGCAGAGGATAGAAACCCTGGAGAAGGTGACTGAGGCCTTCAGACGGTCACCCGGCCTTTTTGGACATACAGACACAGTTGCTTGTCTGACTACTTTAACTTTATGACTCTGTTCCCCCCTGAATCTGTTGATCCCTGCTTTGTTCTTTCGTTTTCTACTTTATCTTGTCCGTCTGCCTCTCACTCTTCCCCTCGGGATGCTGTAGGAAAGTGCCTCTTTGGCAGACAGGCTGATCCAGGTATTGTGCTGTAAAACCACGCCGGTCTCCATCTCCAGTCTTCCACATTCTCCATCCAGCTGTCTTCTGCAGCTGATCCATTCCATTCTCCCCCTACTTTTTCTCCATCAGTCCCACCCTGATTCCAACAATCAAGAGTGAGAACTAACCAGTGAAGGTTGCTGTGTTTGTCTCTCCATCCTACGTGAAGGGTGCTGTGTTTGTCTCTCCATCCTACGTGAAGGGTGCTGTGTTTGTCTCTCCATCTTACATGAAGGGTGCTGTGTTTGTCTCTCCATCTTACATGAAGGGTCCTGTGCTTGTCTCTCCACCCTACATGAAGGGTGCTGTGCTTGTCTCTCCACCCTACGTGGATGGTGTTTGTTTATGGCCTTCTGTCCCCCCCTGCTGGCCAATCTGTCTTAAAGCATGCAGTGCTGCTTGCCTCTAGCTTACTTTGCATTACAGCCATATCACTCCCTGTCCCCCTGCTTGAAAACACTCAGGGCCAGGTGACGAGGGCCCAAGAGGCTGAGGAGAATTATGCCATCAAGCGGGAGCTGGCAGCGGCGCGGCAGCAGTGCAGCTCGGCGAGCGAAAGCTTGGAGAAGGCGCAGAGTACCATCCGAGAGCTGCAGCAGCACCAGGTACCGCGGGGCTACCGGCAATTTAGCTGGATATAAAACTGGAACATCTCGCCTTCTCAAGGATCCGACAGCAGAACCCTCTGGGGACTTGAGTGTGTAGCATTCAGGTTACAAATCAGCATTGTGTATCATTATACCACAAATCCCTACATCCGATGGCCCCAACATGTCATCTCTTGGTGTTATTATAAGGCCAAATAAGATTAGAATTCATTTTAAAGTTGAGAATTGTACAGATAATTGAATAAAAACATAGACACTGATTTATAGTAATCCAGCAGTAATCCAAGTTATATCTTTTTATTACAACTCATTTCCTTAACTGCTATGCCACCTGCTGGCTATTTCTGGGCTGCTGTCTGAGCAGCAGATGAAAGGGAACTGCTTTCCCCTGGTTTGTGGTCCATGTGGGCCCGTGCATTACTCGCATAGGAGTATAGAAATGTGTCTGTCGGTCTGCTTGATCACATGCTTTCATCTGGGATCGTGTATGCGTATATGTGTATATGTGCGAGTGTGTGTGTGCATCTGTGTGTGTGCAGCCTGTCTGCACTGAATCAACCTGAATGGTTTGCATTTTAAACCTATCATTGTTTTTCTTTCCTTGGGGTCTATAAAAAGGTCTTAAAAAAAAGGTATTTATCACGTTGTGAGGACATTTGATCCCCACAAGATAAGGTATATCTGGACCACACACACACACACAGACCTGTACTCATATTTTTGTGGGGACTGTCATTCATTTTTATCGGTGAAACCCTAATCCCAGCACTGACAATCTTAACCCCCATCTTAACCACACACACACACACACATACACCAGTTCAGTTAAGGCACTGGTTAGTTAGATCAGATGTTATGCTCCATAGATTACATTATATTAGGAAGCTGTTTCAAGTAATAAAAAAAATGCTCCCCATCCTTATTGTAAGCGATGGAACTGAAGTTACGAAACGCAGAAAAATAATAAGCTAGCAGGTGGTTGTGGATTATTGACTATAAACCTACAGGTAAGGACTTACCTTGACAAAACACGTACACTAGATAAAAAAAATATTAATATGAATATTTGCACATTTTTTTAAATAGTAAAAGGCCATATTTTTCAGTACCAAGATTAAAAAAACGTCAATTATTTCCAAAAGAAAAACAGGAAATCAATGAAGATGAAGATTTGCCCGAACAGGAAACTGTTAAAATTACACGCTCTCAGCAGAACGCAATCTCATCAGCTGACAAAATGTTTTGTACCTTAGATGACAAATAGGCAAAATGATCGAAAATACTTTTTATAAAACTGGAATACAGATGTTGTTTTAGTGACAGCCAATCAATAACCTCAAGCAGGATAATATAACCACTTGAGGCCATTATTTAGGATTTACTACGCTGGTATTTTCTCAAGACGTTTGCAGACCTTTGCAAAGACCCTCTCTCGTTCTGTGGGCTGTATGTACACGGTGATAGGGCAGCTCCAAGTGGAGCGTTTGAAAACGCCGGGTTTCGGATCACAGCCAGAGGACGGAACAGCAGAATGCGGCTGCTGATCCCATTATTGGCAATTCCGACATTGGCATAACGAAAAGCACGACACGGCAAGCGTGCGAGATTAGGGAGGCAGCACCCAGCTCTGCTATCAAACCGCTGAACACTGGCGATCAGCGTTTGGGGTCTTCGGCCTGGGCTGCATGATACTTTATAAACACAGCAACAGCCATTAATAAAACAAATATCAGTGATTTTTAAGTGCAGAACCAGTCATCTGTTCCAGGTGCAATCAGAGGCGAATCGTAACTAACAGAAACACACAAGTGCCTTAATTCTAAATTCCGCCTCTGAAGATTCCAGTAGTTCGAGTTGAAGACACTAAGTCGAAATCTCAACCTTTAGTAAGACTCAAAAATAGAAATCATGAACAGAGGCTGCGATGAAACTGAAGTGTGAACCACTCTTTTCAAAAACCCCACCCACCCTGTTCCACACATGAGAGCTTGTGAGATTTCTGAGCGTGTGAAACCACATACCTCACCAGAAAAATAAAATTCAAATAAAATAGTTTCTGCTTGCATGCTGGAGACCGCGGTGCAGTGGCTTGAGAGAAGCGGCGTGCGAAAGTGCACACGCCCAGAGGTGCATCCTGACAAGAGAGAGAATGCCGAGTTTGGACATGCCTACATTTGAGCGTGTTCACTGACGCACAGCTCAAAGATAAACAGATACACAACAGCTAAAGACAGACAAAAGTGCGTGTGTGTGTGTGCATGTGGGCATGTATATAGTACATTATGGTGACATTGTTCCCCATAATGTGATAAAAGCTTGTTATTTTAACCTTGTGGGGACCATTTTTTAGGTCCCCATAAGGGTAAATTAGCTTTTATTAAAATAAAAATAAAATGATGAAAAACTAAAAATGCCAGAAGTCTCATATTTTGTCTGGTTACTTAAGGTTAAGGTTTGGGCTGGGTAGAGGTTAAGGTCATCATGTTGGGATTAAAGTTTTCCCCATAGAAATGAATGGAAAGTCCCCAGAAAAATAAAATTACAAAGCTGGGTGTATATGTGTATGTGTGTGTGTGTGTGTGTGTGTGTGCGCGCAAGTGGGTAAACCTTACTTTATGGGGACACAATGTCCCCACAACGTGATGCATACCAGTTTTAAACTGGTCCCCATAAGGGAAAACTCAGTTTAATGAAAAGCTGTGACTGCAATGAAAAAACTAAAAATGCAAAAACTTTTGTATTTTGCTTGGTTACTTATGGTTATAGTCAGGGCTAGGTAGGGGATAAGGTTGTCATAGTTAGTGTTAGCATTTTTCCCATAGAAATGAATGAGTGGTCCCCATAAAGATATGATTACCCGACATATATGTGTGTGTGTGTGTGTGTGTGTGTGTGTGTGTGGGTGGGTTTGCATAGATCACATTTGAGGACCAATGTAGTAAAACCTGAAATGTACCTACTTTTGGGGACATCTTTTGAGGTCCCCATTTGGATAACCTCAGTTTTATAAAAATCTGTGAATGCAATCAAAA
>JAODJW010000045.1:2261978-2278582 GCA_026777045.1 Hyperopisus bebe
ACCCCCCTCCACGTCAAATGGACTGTAACGTCTACTGCCATGTGGAGATGTGGTGAAAAGCATGACCTCATGCCTAAACGTGCAAATAAATATATTTATTTATCTGTGGGGATTGTATACTGTATTGCTATGGACTGCAGATATACATACATTACAAGCACCTCTATATTCTTATTTAATTGTATCCGTTTTTTGTGTCAATGGACAGAAGATAACCACCTGTAATATAATCAGTAAAAGACGTTGCCAAATCTCTTACATATATATGCACTCCTATTTACTTGTATATTTTTATATCTGTATAGATATATTTATGATTACGTGACATTAAGCCAGACTTTTGATTCCTTATTCTCCATGCTGCTCTGTGCCAGCTTCGCTCTGAGACAGACTGAGATTTCTGTGGGTGTCGCCTGTTCGCAAGGCGCTCGGACCCGAATGTGCTCTTTGATTTCATCAAGCACAGATTCATGTTTGCCCCCCCCCCCCCCGGCGTGGTTCTGTGAAAGCTCACTGCGGGGGAAGTATAGACCCCCGGAACAGGTATCCATCATCTCCTACCACAGACATGGTGTAAAAGTCACAGTGCTTGACTGCCACTCAACACTCACGGGTAAGAGTGGCAGCAGTAGTTCCTCTGTTTCAGAGTTGGATAGTTCAGATCAAGAAAGTAAATATCCAGCCCAAGATTTTGTTTCAACCAAGTAGTTGGAGTACTCTGTGATTCTTTATACTCAACTAGTTGTTTGATACAAAATCTTGGTCTGGATATTTACTTTCTGGACCTGAACTATCTACTTCTGTACTGTTTATTAAGGCTTGGGGATTTTTTCAGCATATTAGTTGTTAGGCTTCTACCCTCCTGTACCACAGTTCTGCTGTCACTTGTACAACAATTGTGCAATAACTGATGATAACTAGAATTTCATGAGGAGTCTATGAAGACGTATTATTCCTGTGTCGTATCCTGATATCTATGAAGATGCCATGGCTGATGGAGAAGGAAGACAAATGCTGGAAAGAGTCCAGAAATGTGTGTAGAATGGATGGCTGTCTAACATCATATTCTACAAAAGAGGTTCAAATGACCAGAAATTCCATAGATCATGGGGCTTTTTTGTCAGCATATTTGTGTGGATTTTGCGGTTTCCTTTTAATGTAGGTCAACATCCATTCCAACCTGAGCACACAGTCCTCGCAGGTGTGTCCACCATTCTTGGCTCAGTTGTGTCTAAAGCTGGCAGGACTGTGCTCACCCATTCTGTCACTTACTGCCAAAAAACTGAAAGCTCCATGTGACCATGATTGAGTACCTCAGTGTTCTGAGAGTTACGGGTTGGGCCACTGTTGGCGATGCTTGTCAAATAAGATGGATGTCAAGTTGCCGAAACAAAGGTGCGGTTTGATATGTATCAACAAACTTCACCTTGCTGGTGGTTTCCTGATGATCTGTGTGGGTAAAATATGTTGATGGCTGGAAACCAGACATCCATATCTGTCTTCTAACTGCTTGATCTGGTCGGGTTTGTATGCATGCCAGGCAAGGGTACCTCTAGAGATTTTGCGCCTAACAAAAGCATATCATGTTGGTCCCCGAAGCCAGACCAATGCAATTATGCTCCAAATTGTTTATGGGCCTTGGAATGGTTCTACCTTAACGCTCCCTTACGGCAGGGTAGAATTGGCACGAGGCGAAGGCGCACACTTACAGTCATGCACCGTGAGCAATTCAGCCTCATTAGCCTAACCACTTGTCTTTGGACTGTCGCCAAATTGAAGAACCTTTAGGAAGCCTATGGGAAATACAAATTCCACACATGCAGCGGAGGGGTGATTCAAACCAGCAGGGGTGACACAATAGTGCTTATCACTTAGGCGTGCCCCTCAATCCTTGCATCATAACAGTACTCTCAGATCTCGGGGTGGGGTGGGGTGGGGGGGAAGCTACAGTATGCACTACCGCCATTGTGTCTCTCCCTTCATGTGTGCTGTAATACCATGCAGCTGTTTAGAAATTTTGGAAACTTGAAAGGTTCCATATTGACCTGAGTCAGAATTTTCTGCCAGAGTATTCCAGTGCTACAAGGAGGGATGGTTGTCTGATATCATCAATGTCATAACTGTAACAGTAATGCAATAATGAGTATAGTTAGAGATATTGTATTTATTTGTTACATATTTGCTGCTATGATGCTTGATTTTGTGGTATAAATTGAGAGCCTGGTATCCGAAACACAGCCTAGATATTGCCCTCTCTCTTGCAGTACTGCCATGCCATGTGGTTTTTAAATGGAAATTATTCCGATTGTGATGATGATGAGGATAACATCGACGATGACAATATTCATGGCGTATTTCGGTGTTCTGTACACAGTGTCACATTAAATAAATTCAATACTATAAAGTCTCATAAACGAATGCGTTTTCTTTTGCGTTGTTCCTTCCAATTGTCCCCCCCCCCCCACCACCACCTTCAACAGTTATAACTGTGAAAAGACATGTCCTCACATTAAACTTGGTGTATTCCCGGGGCGGCCAGCTGTCACGCATCTGACGTGACACGCTTTCAGACTCTCACGCTCACGCAAGAATTCTTACGGCAAATCTATATTATTCCATTACAAACCTAAAACTAGCTCATTCAAAGGCAATGGGGTAGTTTGCAAACCCTACTGACTATTTACAAGGTAATAAAACTGTTAGATACATGTGAATGTGTGTGCAGACTTGTCTCGAAATGAAAATCTCACGCCAGCCAGCTGACCAGAGTTGACAACTCTGTACTCCCTTTTTTGGCATTTTCATAAATGACTGGACAGAACGCGAATGATATCATGAATGATATACGTTACAATGTCAAAAGGCGCCACAAAAAGAAAAATCCCCTTCTGCGTTAGGCTATTTGCATGTGCATGTAGGATTCATCGCATTTTTTGGTTTCTGGTAGCCTCTCACCAAAATATTAAAAGCAGCATAATTGTTGGGAAAGTCATCAAAACACAGCTCTTTCAGGGTTCTGACATGCGGGGCTTTGACTTATTTTGGGACATCGTATGTAAAGATATTTTAAGTGATAGAAATGCAATCTGCTTCTGGCGGAGCCGCCGCCGCCGGTCTGAGGTCGGGGCCAGCGCGAGCCCCGCGTGCCACTCAAGAGTTTGCCTCGTGCACGTGCGTGCGCGGTCACCAGTTTGGTCCCGTGCCCAGGCGAGCCGGCGACATCTCCGGACCGACAGGAGGCTACTACATTATTTCGTTAGGTATCCACATAAAGGGGAAAACAGGGCTTGTGTATGTCATCTAGGTTTATCTCGGAATAGTACAGTTTTAAAATAATTTGGTTAATGTCCATATTTTTATTTTATTAATGCGCCTGCAAGTCTGTCGATGCCGATAACATTCTGCAGACTGGTAAGTGACATTTTCTCCCTAATTCGTCAAGTCCATGTTACTTTTAAATGGACTATTCAGTATTAATTCACGTTTACCTTTGCTTTACCCTGTTAATAATAGTTATAAACTGGAGATTTTATGAAGGAGGAACGTCTTAGTTAAATGTCTGAGGATCCCAACTTTTTGTATCTAAAGGTACTAGCAGACTGTCATAATAACATTAGTTTAAAAAGAAAAATAAATTACATTGCATATTGAAAATTGATGATGTCAATGTCAATATTCCTTCTAAATTATTCAAGTAGCATCCAATGTATGTGCCTGAATAGATTCTTTTTTGTTGTTGTTGTTTACGCATAAATTAAATGTATATAGGGAATGCATTTTTTGCAACAGGCAACATAATAGAAATATTAAGTTGTAAAGAGACCGTAAATACCGATTCTGCAAGTGGTCGGTTCTACGTGTCAAGTGCCGATTTTCATCTGAAAGCTGAAAGTTTGACCCTTGCCTTTATATTTACAAGCATGATTTAAATACCAGTATAGTTTAACATCACAGTACAATTATCATCACATATTAATATAAGAAAACTGAGCATTACCGTAATGCCGTGGCAATTTTAATACCAGGTGGAATTCGGATGTTCCCTTCAGCGGGAGAGTTCAGTATCTATCTACAAAGTTGTATGCAGAATCTTACAGTTTCCCCACTATAGCGAAAGATTTCTGCTTGAAGTGTAAGTTTATATCTGTTTGAGAAAATTCACACCTCTAAATAGGTTTTAAAAAAGAACTAGATAACCAACAATAATGTATCATATAGACAGAGTATGGTTACATTGTTTCTTGCGGCAGGTTGATGCTTTCTGTAGCACTTCTACGTTTTGGGTAATTTAAAATTTTAATGTGTGTCCTTAAACGAAACCACATTTTGCAAAAGATTCATATAATGACCACAGACATTCTGAATAGGGTGTTGTTGTCGCAGCCCAGTTCTTGTGGTAGTGAAAAACATAGACTAAGTGCTATTGGAATCCAGTAGGGCGCTGCACCCGTGAGGTCAAGAAGTGTGACTGTATTTCTCACGGTCATTCTGCGCGTTAAAGGACGGTATGCCAACTCATCTAATGCTTCTTGCTGAGGTTACACCGCAGTGGTAGAGATTTCAAAGAATTATTGATAAAGCAGTCAAATTCGTAACATACAGGCTAATAATTGCAAGGTGTCAAGTGATTTAGTTTACACATTTAGTTGATTTTATTAAAATGTACAAAGAAGAACGGAAATATAAACGTAATAATTTTATAATGATCTATCTTGATTACATTTTGTAAAAAAGTGAAATTTTTACATTTTAACAGCGATTATTCAATGGAATATTTATTATTTAATATTACTAATTATAATTTCGTTGTAATAAATGTAATGTGGTAAAATGTAAAATGATTGTACCTATGTTATAATTTACATACAAATACTCATAATATACATATTTATTCAATACAATTTTCAAGTTTTAATGTGAAAATTGTTTTCAAAAGTTTATATAATATATATTAATTGTCGTAGGCTATATAGCTCCTGCAATACGTTCATTTTGCATTTCCGTCGACACGTTTCAACTTTTAAATTGCAAACTTGATTTTTAAAATTTTTAATATGCGCAATTCTGCCCTCTATGGACAGAAAGACAATCGTAAACTCTCACCCAACACAAATTAAAAATGTTAATGAAATATCAAGTTCGGTTAGGTTGTTACAATTTTCATTTTAAAACATTGCATTTCAAATATTACATCTCTTCTGGTTTGTGTGCTGAGCTCCGTTGCTTAATTCACCCTGTGTGTTTATTTCAGAGCTCTGCTGTGCTCCTGCTCCGTCGCTGACCTGCTCCGTGCCCCTCCTGTTGCTATAACATGCCACGCTCTTTTCTAGTCAAGAATAAGAGAACAGGGTCTTACACGCCACGGCCCTGGAGAGGCGAGATTTTTTCTGGACCCACCCTGCTTCACACATCCTCCCAGGATGTTATGCAGACATCATGGACTGGACAGACACTTTCTCCTGTAAACATGCACAATGAGGTCAAAGAGACCCGGTCCCTGGAGACCCCAGTTCTAGGGACAGGGGACATGTCCCCTGCGCTCTCCCCTGCTAAGGGCCCCACACCACGCATGGGTTTGCACGTTGACATCACGGTTCCTGACAGAAGCTGGTCTGCAGGTATGAGCACATAGTCTTGACTAACGTACCTGTAGTGCAGGAGCTCAGCTGCCCTGTGCTTAAATGAATGCATTTCCACCCCTATAAAACAAACCAGGTTACAGAATCGCCTCTCCTACACCAGTGTTGCCCTGGTCACACCTGTACCACCATGATCCTGGGAAAGAGCAAGCGCTGGATAGGATGATGCTCACGTTGCTGGGTCCTGGATGGGATGGCGGCCACGGTCTTTGCAGTGAGGTAATGCTGGACGAAAATCACTGCACGTTGTCTATCGATCGGCGGTGGAGGACTGAGGGATTCGAGCAGCTCGCTGCCCATCCCAGACGTGTCCGATGCTCTGTGAAAGCAAACGCGTGTCTCTCTGTGGCTTGTCCTCTCAGCGCTGCCCCGCCAGCTGCACTGCAGACGCTCACTTACAGAGACTGGCGGCCATGTTGGCTCCATGTGCCAGTGCTAGTGACCACGCCCCCAGCTTCGGTTACCCAATGAATGTTAAGGTAAGAGCTAACCTATTGCCAAAAGAAGTATTACTTAAAATACCACATAATTATATATTTGTTTTACTTCACACACACACACGGCAGAGGGATTCGAGTCCCCTCTGTCATGGGGGGTGGGGGGAGATTATCGTAAGCTATATGGGTGCGAAGTTTGGTGGCTTTATATAGTGTTTTTGTATTTCAAACCACATTAAACCTTTTTACATTAATTTACATTAATCATATTGATTTATACTGTCTATTATCAGCTGGGTCCAGATTAACTTGCAGTTCGAACCCCTGTCACAAATACTTTTGTGTTTCGAAAAGAACAGTTGTTCCTTGTGCTGCTTTGTACTGTGCATTGGACAACATTCAACCGCAATCTCAACAGTCTCTTCTATAAAATAAAATAAACGCTTAGCAGTTGACTGGCTGTTTTGCAGGAGGGTCGTTTCGGGTGCAAGACATGCGGCAAGGTCTTCAAGCGCTCCTCCACGCTCTCCACGCACATGCTGATTCACTCGGACACGCGGCCCTACCCCTGCCAGTACTGCGGCAAGCGCTTCCACCAGAAGTCTGACATGAAGAAGCACACGTTCATACATACAGGTGTGTGTGGGTTCACTCCCACTGCCATTGTGGCTGCTGATGTGCGATTTGTTCTTCAATTCTCATAAATACCACATTTAAAAAAAAAATCCCAACCAAAAATTAAGTTAACTTCCCTCAAATGGTCACCTGTGCTTATAAGATGGAAAATTGTGCTGTAGTGAGGGTGACCAGATAATGCATGTCAGGGAGGACACTAGGAGCTAGGACAGGATTTGTAATTTGTCGTTTCAATCAAAAGGACCTGGATTTGACTTAAGCACTGATTCCTTGCTGTGTGTTGATTGGTCAGTCTCCCATAAACATGTATGTGTCACTAATGTTAATGTGACACAGCTGGATGAGTCTTTCGATCAAGGAAACAAACCAAAGCACAAGATGAACTGGAGTATTTAGCCAAGCGCAGGAGCCTTTCAGTTTAAAAGTAGTTTGCAGAACCCAAAGTCGCTCAAAGTGTCCATCTTGACATGGATCATCTGGTTACCCTAGCTTTAGTCAGGGGGGGCAATTCAGGTCCAGAGATTAAAAATCCAGTCCAAGATTTTATTTCAACCAACCAGTTGAGTATAAATAGTCACAGTCACAGAGTACTGATTGGCTGGAATAAAATCTTGGTCTGGATTTTTAATCTCTGGAACTGAACTACCAACCTTTGGTTTTAGTTAAGTTTCTGTACACGGGCGACGCACAAGACATACACAGCCGGCCAGGATCTCCTCTCTGCCCCCCCCAGGCGAGAAGCCCCACGTGTGCAAGGTGTGTGGCAGGGCCTTCAGTCAGAGCTCCAACCTGCTGACACACTGCCGCAAGCACTCCGGCCACCAGCCCTTTCCCTGCGACAGCTGCCAGCGTGGCTTTCAGCGCAGGACGGACCTGCGGCGCCACCAGGAGCTCCACTGCAGCAACAGGCCCCCCAACAGCCTGCTGTGGGCACCCTGACATAAAGCAGACATCCCGAATGTGCCGAGTTCGATGTGTCCCTGGGCCAACAAGCGAGGGGTTTGTGTTACACTCCTTTAGCCAATCACAGGCTACATCGTATGACATCACCATATGGGGCTTTTTTTTTTTTAATTTTCAAGCTAAGCCTCGGCACCTGCTGGTTTAAGACTGGTTCAAGGTTGCTGGTTCAAGGCTTTTTATTGTTGTTATTATTATTATTATTATAATAGTTCCTATTATCATCATTAAATAAAGATGCAGCCTTTGCAGGTGAGCATGTACCTATGTTTTTTTCTGTTTACCTATGAAATGTCCCTTAATAAAATGCATACACAAATGAAACAGGTACTTTAGAAATCTGCACCTTGCCGCTTAAGAGAAATCACTGGTTTGACTGAAGGTGATGACGTCATACAATGAAGACTGTGATTGGTTAAAGAAGTGAAATGCAAGCCCCTCCATTGTTGACCCAGGGACACATTAAATTGGACAACCTCAGGGCATGCAACACAAATCATGCAAGTACATATAGCTCACAGACACCACCCCTGCAGTGTGCGCAAACAGTATAGAGAGAACAGCACCTACACCATACAGCATGTCACATATACCGGCATACACTGACATGGATACATATAGGACAATTTACAGAATACAGGCAACAAGCACAGACACACACATGTACTGCACTGCACACCCAAGAGTGTATATGTCATAAATCAGAGGTCCTGAGCGCCTTCTACCATTGTGGTGGTAGATTTTGAATGTTTACATGTTTGAATAATCACCAAAGAGCAACCATTTTGCAATACAGACACCTGACATATCAGTGGATCCATCGCAAAAAGATTGTCATGGATGTAAAGCATCATATAAAATTGTGTCCTGAATTATTTTCAATAATAAACAATCATGAAATCATGACAATCAGTCCTTGTTTCAATCACAAAAAGACACAGATATAATCAGACGTATCACAGGTAATTTATTGAGAGACAAGTCTGATAGGGAAAAATATGCTAAGCTGAAATATACAAACTTTACAATCCTCATACTGCCATAACCTATCGGCTGACTTATTCACTGCTTTCGTTGCAGACTTGAGCCCTGACAGCTCGGCTTGCGTGGGTCGGCCCAGATACCCCTTTACCCTTTACTTCACCTTGAAGCTCTTTTGCTATCGCAGATAAGTGGCTAAATTTTAGCTAGAGAGCTCAGAGGAAAAACATAAGCAGGAGCAGGGCTGGGAGGGTAGAGTCTCAGGGTAAAACACCCGTCTGAATGTCTGATGCTTATTGTCATTCACTGCTCTCTCCTTCAGACCCTATCTGTCTGTCTCTTTCTCTCTCACACACACACATGTTGGTGTACTTATCTAAATGGGGACCGTCCATTCATTTCTATGGGAAAACCCTAATCCCAATCACGACACCTATAACCTCTACCCAGCCCTAACCTTAACCATAAGTAACCAACCCAAATACAAGACTTTTGGCATTTTTACTTTTTTGATTGCATTCACAGATTTGAATAAAACTGAGGTTATCCAAATGGGGACCTCAAAAGATATCCCCAAAAGTAGGGAAATTTCAGGTTTTACTACACTTTGGGGACAATTTGGTCCTCAAATGTGATCTAGGCAAACCCCCCCCCCCACACACGCGTACACACACACACACACACACACACACACACATACATACACACACACACACACACACATATCTTCTTGTCTGACACACTGGAAATCATTCTTTTTCTGACCTTTACAGAAAGTGAAACAACCTGTAATGGAAACAGATACAATTTAAATGATTAATAATATAATTCTTTGACTGTTGTGATACTTATTCTCATCCTGTTTGGGCAACATGTCTGTTATTCTTTTTTGGTTATAATGCAGGATGGTTATTTTGATCAAAGTTTGCCATTTTAGTCACCAAACAAGGTTCAGTAAGGATGACAGTCCAGTAGCTCTTTCAAAACTATGAATATATTCCATGTTTGTAACACATTTGTTATAAGGTGTTATTATTCATGTTGGCGGTGGCTATGCTACGCTTTCCCTGGCGCTAACAGCAGAGGGTTAATCTGGGCGTACCTTGTGATTGTAAAAGGCGCTATATAAACGATTAAGTTAAGCGATTACCTTCACACAGAGCTGCTGGAGTGCTCCATCAGCGCAGGGTGACTGCTGGCAGGGGGCTGGGGTGTACTGTCAAGGAGGCCGCCTCTTCTGAAAGCTGGGCTCACCCCTGACACACGGCCAATCACAAGCCGCCGATCAGGTTTCCTTAGCTTTCAATGAACGGGTGTGTGCTACCATGAAAACAGTAGTTACTCTGAATATTTAACTGTATTTATAAGACATAAATGTAACCTTACCTGTGTGACTGTGGATGCACCACAGCGCCCCCATTAGACCGACACCCATCAGGAAAGCAGCAAATACAATCCCCACCACTGGGCCAGTATCGATTCCACTGCCTGAGTGACAAAAGCATCGGACAGATTTTCAATTCAGTTATGTGTGCTAGTTAATATATAAACAAGATTGCTGCCATTGGTTAGTTACACATGCCAGCACATGAAACTATACCATACTATACTACACTATACAATGCTATGCTATGCTATGCCATGCCATGCTATGCTATGCCATGTCATGCTATGCTAATTAATAATAACATGTCAGGGAGACAGCAAGTCAGGTTTTTAAAAACTTTGAGAGATGTGTGAAGTATAAAATCCTTGGGTACTTACCCAAGTCTGCAGCACTGGACTTAGACTTTGTGGTCATTCTGGGCCTGAGAACTGACTGAACTATACACAATAGGGAACAAGACTGTACATCAGCATTACTGTAACATGCTAAGTATTATTAACAAATGCATCTATAAAAGCATATAGAAATATAACACAATTGCTATATACTTATCATCCGTTTGCTCAACATCTTTCCAATATATTAATTTTATATGTTTCAATAGTTTTTAAAGTGTGAATGGGAAAAGCCGCAATGTGCAGTACTGACCAACAGGTGGCAGGGTTTGACGCGCTTCCACAGGCTGAGTCACCACCACTGGTCTAGACAGTGTCCTGTAGTGGCACTGAAGGGGAAAACCAGGAGACTCAGATGACAGAGATATTGCGCTTGTGGGCCTCCTCATTTTGGGCCTACTGTACCTTTTTGCGATTTGGCTGAGCGACGAGAGCAGGGACGCGGATTCCCTCCTCACAGTCAGCTGCTGCAGGTTCCCCGGTGGGGCTGGGGGAAGTGGGGGCAGCTTCTGCATCACACTGGTAAAGCTGGCAGTGCAGAAACTGGATGGGGTTGTTGTAGATGGGGTGGAGGATGAAGCTGAACCTCAGTCTCCAAGACGCGCTTGCCGCTCCTTCTCCCTTCTTTCTTTCCTTGCCCTGGGCCTCCTCTCCTCCTCCTCTTTCCTCTGCCCCTCGCTTCTCTTCCTCCTTCTCTGTCACCCTGTTTCCTGTTGCGTCTCCCGCTGTATCCTGCCTCCACCCGCCGCCGTAGCCCTGGTGCCCCCCTTCTCCGCTCAGCCTGACCGTAGGGTCGTAGGAACAACCGTCCTGGATGACCATCCAGCTGGGGGCGGCTTCAGGGTGCGAGAGTGGGGACACCACGCACGACTCGACCTCCACGCTGCCCCTCAAAAACCCCCTCACAGACACCTGAGGGGGTTCGGAGGGGAAGGGGGGGAGATCGTGGGCTCATTCTGATGACATCACAGCACTTGGGACATGAAGCTGGGGACACAGGCATGCAGAGCAGGGACACCCAACCCTGCCCTGCTTTCTCACAAATCCCAGACCTCAGCTATTCAGTTATATACCACAACGCTCCTGAATTCCCAAATCTGATTGGTCAGCAGGGTGTTGATTGAGTTTCATTGATCAAACACATAGTGGCAGCCAGTAACCAGTACATGTACAGAGGGCTCTGAATTTGTGAAACACTTGTGTTCTGCAAACGAATATTTCAGATTTCGCTTATTTTTGAGTATTTGTGTCCACAGGAAAAATGTTGTTAAAAAGTATTAAATAAAAATAGCATAACTATGCAATCTATGCTTTTTTACTTACACCACATGGTTTAAAGAAAAAATATATGGTGTTAAAGCACAATTAAAGGACTCACTTTAATTGTGAACAGATAGTATTAAAAATATACTAATCAGTTTTTGGTAGCTAATGACGCACCTCGGAGTGAGATGTGCGTGACGAGTTGAGGGTAGAACCCACCTCCACGTGGACGCGGCTGTTGGCCATGATGATATAGGGTCCTGTCGTTTTCCTCTCAAACCGCTCTGTGACAGACAGGCGCATGGACAGGGGTGCTAGAGCCAGGCGTCTGTCTGACGAATCCTCTGATCTGGCCTCCTGCTGAGCCCAGAGGCCTCTTGGGGAGGCCTGGTGGGGAGGGGGAGCTGTTCCTTGATTGGCTGGGGTAGGGATGGGGGTCACAACCTGGCAGTTGACCTTTGGAGCAGGACAGAGAAAGACAACAGCACTTAAGTCTCTCTGAGTGAACTCCGCCCACAAGTAGGCAGAACTCCGCCCACAAGCAGGTTGAACTCCGCCCACAAACAGACAGAACTCCTCCCACAAGCAGGTTGAACTCCGCCCACAAGCAGGCTGACAACGTTGACCTCCTCAAGCAAGGCAGCTACAGGCAAGCCCTCCTCACATATATGGTCAGCGGGGCCCAGTCCTCCCCTGTCCGGTTACGCTCAGCATCCACGGGGCTATCTCTCCACAGCAACACCTGAGGCATGATGGGAAAGAAGACATGTGACCATATCACCCATCATTTGTGTCATCAGCATTAATCATTGCTACAGTAAACAGGAACCATGACAGCAGTAATGCAGCAGAGATTCAAACCTACAGCCACGCTTTCCTTTAAATAACCTGCCACCCCCGTCTCATACCGGAACATGCTGTTCTTTCCCTGCAGCCCTCGCTCGCTGCGGTAATGTTGGTGCGAATTAAGGCTGCCTGGACATGCCGACCTGGGTCATTCCTCCAAGTCCCTGTCCCCATGTGGCAGATGTCTGCTTTGTCACCACACACACAGAGCACCAAGCATGCTCACTTCTGGGCCGCACTGAACTTGTCTTTCGTCCCCTATCAGCTCGTGACGAGTGACACTTTGCCGTCACTCGGTCCCTGGTCTATGAAGATAAGAACGTTCAGGCGACGGAGCCCTGCACCATCGTTAACATCCAGGCCGTTAATTGTCTTTTGATTTCTCTCTCATCCACAACATCCTTTTTGCAAAGACAAGACGCTGTGATAAGCCTGGAGACCACAGACCAGAAGCTGACTGGCCTCTTCACCCATCTGTACCTGATAATATTCACTATGGGTAGCATAGAGCAGGGGTCACCAACATGGTGCCCGCGGGCACCAGGATCCCCTCAAGGACCACATGAGTCGCCCACAAACCTATTCTAAAAATAGTACAACTCACCAGTGAGCAGAGTCTAAAATTTAATTTTATCCTCTTGCTATTCTTCTTTAATCACATTTGCATTTATATAGATTTGAAAATAACAATATCTTTAAAAAAAGCATTTAAAACATGTTTATTATACATGAAGTTTAGATAAGTTTAGGAGGGTGTTTCAAACTGGTAGCCCTTCGTACGGCTCAGTACCCGTGAATTAGCTCTCGGTTTCAAAAAGGTTGGTGACCCCAGGTATAGAACCATCACTGGTAGGACACGTTTGCAGAGACCCTTGATGTTATCCAAATCAAGCACAGGACACAGACAAGGGGAGCCCCTGGATGATTTAGTGCGGGCACACGGTGGGCAATTCACCTCAATGTATGTAACTGCATTTCGGGAGGCAATTTCTCAGGCAAGTACTCAGAGGAAGAATGCACGAGACGGGGAGGACATGTAGGGGAAGCGCATTTACATTCATTTTAAAATTGCTTATTCAATTTTAGTAACATTTTCCTTTCAAGGGTGCCTTGTAATCTTTTTATAATTGGAAACATGGAAGGTGCTTATTTTAATTAAACATGAATAGCGACGCTCACCGTCAACACGTGAACAAGTATGATATTCCATTAATTTAATTTCGTAGCGTATCTCAGAATGCCACAAGAAGTTAATACATTTTAGAGATATTTTGTTACTATTGCCTAAATGATACTTAAGCTTTGGTTTTACCTCTACAAGAAAAACACTGAAATACTTACCCAAAATAGGCATTACGAGAAATATCCACTCAGTAAAATGTAACATCATTTTCAAATGAGTTATTTATGATATGATGCGTGTATTGCAGATAGGAGCCCGCACCTCCGGGCAGGCGGCGGTATGCCCGCGATCTTTCCCCACGCAGGAAGCGCAGATGCACGACATCTAGCTCGGTTTTTGGTGCGGCTCTATACTCAGTCACTCAGTGGGCGGCACAGACACCCCTCTTACCGCCAGGGTAGGTGGTTTCCCATCTTATTGTTTTACTTTTAGTGATATTAGTGGAACCTTTGTGTTGGTTAAAGCATGCTTGCCAACGCTCACGGTTTCCGACTCTCACGCAAAAAATCTAAATATATATTATTCTGTTATAAACCTAAAATTAGCTACATCAAAAGCGGGTAGTTTGCAAAGCATACGGACTATTTACAAGGCAATACAGTCGACATACGTATAAATGAGTGTGCATGTGTGTGCACGCCAGCCAGCTGACCAAAGTTGGCAACTATGTTAAAATACAATTTCTTAGTCTGAAATTGCAGACGGAAAAGACTACTGAAGGGAGAACATTATTATTTTTGGGCTGAATCTCTCAGGAGCCTGACAAGGATCAATAGTAACTAGATAGATCAGGGGAGGCCAATATTTTTCGCAAAGGGCCGGTGTGTATGCAGGTTTTTGGGATAACCTGTAGGTCAGCTGTTCAAACCCAGGTGTGAGGACTCTTTAGGCAATCAGTCCTCTAATTAGTAATCTAATTAGGGAGTTGCAGCGAAAACCTACATACACAGCTACCCTTTGCGGATAAGATTGGCCACCCCTGGTCTAAGAGGAGGTTTATGGATGTGGTGAGAAGACATGCAGGTGTGAAAAAGGAAGCGAGCTTGATGGGCTGAATGACCTCCTCTCGTTTGTAAATTTCTTATGTTCTTATGTAGGAAGGTCTAAGAGGAGGATAAATCCTTCATTTGCCATTTTCACGAGTACAGCTACATTGGAATTTCCCTCTTCACCTGCCCCATCTTGCTCTCTATAGCTTGGGGGTCACAGCAGAGGGTCAGCCAACATGTGGGGCCCTTGGAGTTGGGGGTTAAGGGCCTTGCTCAAGGGCCCATGGACATGTGACTGATTTGCAGAGGCCCCGACTTTCTGGTCAAGGACACAAAGGCTTAGCCCACTGAAGCACTCGCCATCCTGCTGTGGAGGTTTATGGATGTGGTGAGGAGGCACATGCAGGTGGTTGTTGTGTAAGAGGGGGATGCAGGAGACGGCAAGAAATGGAAACAGATGATCTACTGTGGCCGAGAGAGGAAGCAGGTGCCGTGCAGTACACCAGTTACCAGGATTACCACTCAAACCAGAACACAGGTCAGGGTCACATGGGGGGGGGGGATTATACTACAATTATACAACACGAACATTTGAGACACCAATCTGCATGTCTTAGGGCTGCAAGAAGAAACCGGACTACTGGGAAACCACAGACAGCACAGAACCTCACCCATACAGATGATTTAGCTTCGACCCCTGACCCCCATCCACGACAGTCAGTGAGACAGGCAGCAACAAACCCACATGCTGAAGTAACTGCAATCAGTAGCACAGCACTTGGTGTGAACTTGAAACTGAAACTTCCGCAGGAATTGATAATTGAATAGATTGAGTCATCTATATGACCACCAGGGGTCACCATCAACCAGGTTGAAAGGGAACTGCCAGTTGTACTTATCCAGGCTTGGAGTTCAGGACAAGGGAATTCACTGGTTAAAATGCATTAAACCAGTGTGTAGGTGGCCATATTTAATATTGGTATTAATAGTGAAAAATAAATTAATAATATGTAGTACCAGTCAAAAGTTTGGACACGCCAAGCTGCTAACAAAGGAGAGTGATGGTGTGTCACATGACCTACCCACCTGACCTAAGAACAGTACAAATGATTTAGGAAGAGTTTGCCCAGGCAGTGGGGATGCTGGCGCAGTGGTTTGTGCTCCTGACTCATGTGTCTGGGATCTGGGTTCAAGGGTTCCATGTGGGTGTAGAGTTCCTGTAGTCTCCTTGTGCTGTTCTCCTCTAGGTCCCAAAAACTAAATCATTAATTATGGACTTAGTAAGTTACCTTACATCTTTTGGAGAAAGTCAGTATGATAGGGAAACCCCATGGCAGCACAGGGGGACCATGTGATTTCCCAATGCCTCATACATACACATGCACACAGGAAAGCTGGAAAAGCATCCCAGGAGGCCACCTCATGAAACTGGTGTGCAGGAGACAGTAGGGTCAACCAGTCCCTGGGAGTAATTGGGGATAAGGGCCTTGCTCAGGGGCCCAGTGGTGGGATCATTCTCCCAACCCAGGGATTTGAACCGACAACCTCCAGGGCCCCAACCCACAGAGCTGTCCCCAGCAACATTTTTTTAAATGCTTCATTGGTCAGTGTGTAATTCCATATATACTTACAGTGGTACCTCAGAATTTGAATTTAATCCGTGCCGAACTCCGGATCAAATCCAAAAAAGTTCGAGTTGTGATCGAATTTTCCACATAAGAAATAATGGAAAACCAATTAATTGGTTCCCGGCCCCAAAAAATTACACCTAAATATAGTTTTTTTTTTAGCATTTAAACACAAAATGAACAGGATAAAACAAAAAGAGCATATACTGTACTAAACACATCTAAGCACATTTATCAAAACAGTAATTTGTAAAGTAAGA
>JAODJW010000045.1:2278682-2297523 GCA_026777045.1 Hyperopisus bebe
CCTTCCCCCCCCCCCCCCCCCCGGACACACGCTCCCCTTAAACACAAGGGCAGGAACTGACATCAGAAAAACAAACAAATAACTGTGATTAATACACAAAATCCCTTATTCTTTTTTACAACATGTGTTTCAATAATTAGACTCAACTGACACTTCATGTCCCACATGCATTCGCTAACCGCTAACCCAGTACAGGATCTTGGGGTGTTGGGTCTGTGCTATGAGGCGCAGGGGACCCCCTGGGGGGGGGGGGGGGGTTCGTAGTCCATTGCAGGATACTCACACACTTGCACACTTGGGGCGACATAGAAATGCTGATGGACCAAAGTTCTATTTGGGCCCATCGACATGGAAACATGACCCACAATATTCAATCCCACAATCCCACAATCCCAGAAGAGCAAGGCAACACTGTTACCGCGCTCCACAGAATTTCATACGATTCTTTTTACGATAACGTGCGCTAATACTGGCTGCATCCGTCGTATCCTTACCGTGTTTCTATACCACACCGCTTTAGGCTGCGTCTCCATTACCGCCTCGGTCCCACAGGAAATGACAGGGAAAACCAACAGGAAGTGGCTGCCATTAAACTGGGCTTGGCACCGGTGGTCACTCAACGTAACGGCCGACATTGGGAAAGGTGGCTGGGAGGGAGGGGCACAGAGACCACCGGCAACTTCATTTGAGAAAATGAACATGAAAAATGCACCAGATGTTTAAAACGGCAGCGAAACAAAGACGAGAAGTCAGTCATAATGCAATAATGCACGAGATTCAAGAATTTTATGTGTCACATGTACGAATGTACTGATGCACCAGCAGGGTAGAGAAAGAAAAACACAATTACAATACTATGTTAACAAAGTACTAAAATTATAGAAATTATTACGAAAGTATATTAAATGTAAGGATATAAGAAAATATTTAAGCAAATATTCAATGTGTAGGTTGCAGCTATAGCTTGTTTATGCTGTTGTTTTGTTGTTATCTTAATCACCATCATGTGTCTTTCATTTATTGGTACCCATATCTCACAGCATCCTCATAGGGTTCAACAGCGCAGTCTCATGGGATATGAACCTACGACCCTCAGGTCGTGTTCCCGCCGCAGCGCTCCTCAAAGTCACCCTCCTACCTGCAGAGCCTTCGCGTTGACGGCCACCTTAAGCAGCCCATCCTGGCACTGTGTGCTGACAGACCCGCTGGCATCTCCGTCCGCTGTGCCCGGTTTCTCCTGCTGGCTCAGCCACTGCCTCAGCCGGCGTTCCTGGCCCCACTGGGGGGCGCCCTCCACCCACGTAGACTGGGACTGCATGGTGGGGATGTACTCTGCACACCAGGAGGGGGGAACAAAGCATGCTGCGTCTACTCTCTCGTCGGCCCGACACGCTCTCCAATTAGCCGAAGCGTAGCTCTCACCGGCCCTGCCCCCAGCCAGCCTGATGGTGAAGCGATTGGCCAGATCGGCCTCTGTGTATGATGTCACTGCTGGCAGGCCGTGCTGTTCAGCCCAGGCCAAAAGGTCACGGGTCTTATAGAGGCTGGGTATTACAGTGCTGGTCATCGTCAGCCCGGGTTCAGAGGGGTAAAGAGGGGACACCGTGTTGGATGACTGTAAAACAGAAAAGGTTTCCATCAAAATAGCAGCTAATGCCCTAATCATGACTGCTGTAGGTGTTCTACATCATTGATTCCCAATCCGGTCCTCGGGGGCCCACAGACGGTCCATGTTTTTGCTCCCGCCCAGCTCCTGGTAGGAGCAAAAATGTGGATTGTCTGTGGGTTCCTGAGGACTGGCGGGGGAAACACTGCTCTAAATGCATGATGGAATACTCACATAGACCGAGATGTGGCCTTGCAGCCCAATGGCGGTCAAGGCCCAGTTGACCGGCGTGGCGCTGCTGAGGACCAGCACCAACTCGTACCAGCCCACGTTGCCCACCGGGGGCAGCACTGAGATGGGTACCTCCACCTGCAGTGAGCTGAGATATGAGTGGGGGGAGGCCCCAGCTTGTGTTTATGAGGCAAGCAACTCACAGAAGCTTACAGAAGCAGCTGGTGTGGATAAACACACACCAAGACTAAACTTGGAACATGAGGAGTGGGAGAGAAAACAGTCCCCAGACAGGCATATAAATGCCAAGTGAAAAGGCGTAAATTAAATCTACAAGGACTCTTTGGTCATCAAACCTAAATAATTTAACAGAACAAGCGACTTCTTCCGGGGTGTCCGTCCGAAAGCTCACCCACACATTCCAGAACCTGCTGACTGCAGACTGATCACATGAACTTCGACCTCCCTGCTGGCACCGCCCTTCTGTAGAAGGCAGCCCCTGATAGGCTGCAGCTGCAGGTCAGAGGTCATGTAGCTGTGGGACAGGAAGAGGGACTGCAGCTGGCACTCGCTGGGCATGGTGGGGTCTGCAGGATTGGCATCAGGTTAGACAGAGAGACAGACTTATATAAGAACTTGGTCTCCATTTATTCCGACCAGCTCATCGTGGCTGTTCACGGCATAGATATAAAATATCTGAATGGCCAGATTTACAGCCCTTTAAACGCAGGCTGTGAGCCCGGCTCCCCGATTTGTCTCGCTGCCGGACTTACCCTCCCCAAGCCGCAGGTAGACCCGGTTAGCGCGCTCCGCGTGATTGAGGGACGAGAGGGACGAGTGGTTCTTTAAGACCCAGCGGTGCAGTGGCCAAGGCTGCCAGGGAAGCGATGGAACCTGCTGCACTTGGACTGCCATCCCACGTGTTTGGACGTCAGAGAAGGCCGACATCTGGCAGGTAGAGCTAGTGTCGCCCATCATCATCATCATCATCATCATCATCTTCACCATTCGCATTGATCTTGGGCCGAACGGCCTCCTCTCGTTTGTAAATTCCTTATGTTCTTATTTTCTTAGCTCAGCTACTTAATTAAGTTTGCATGCTATGCATGTCTACACCAGCAGGGGCTTTCGACCCGACAGGTAGGCTGACCTGCACAGTCACCACCAAGTTGGTAGGCAGTCTCTCTCCCTCTAGCCACCAGGACACAGCATGCTGGGAGCTCAGCACCAGTGTCACGGGCCGGACAGGCGGGTGGGAGAATGACAGTGGACGCAGCAGCACGGTCACCTGATGGGGATGGGAGTGGGGGGTGTGGTTAGCAGGTGCGTGGTATCGGAATGCTGATTGGCTGGCTGATTCATGAACGTTGAAGAGCACCTGATTGGGCTGGCCAGCAGAGGCTCCACCCACAGAGATCACGTGGGTTTCCTTATCCCCGCTCTCCCTGGCCGCACATCCAGGCCCTGCCCCAAATTGCTCCAGCAGACCCTGCACGGGGTGCAGTGCCCCTACTGGAGAAACTGAGCACTGCACCTGTGCAAAGCACACTAGGAAAGGCATAGGTGACCAAGCTTAATATTCTGCACTTCTAATATATCTCAAAAGATATTTTTAAAACAAAAAATGTAGATTAATTAATACTGATTGACAAGTACCACAACCCTGTATGCTAAACCCTGTATCTATGAAGAAAGAATTGTATCAATACTAATTACTAGATAAAGTAATACCTAAACAGCAACTTATAGTGTAACACTGTCTTGCAATCTGCTGTTCATCCATCTGCACGCTATTTAGCAAAGTAGTCAGCCCAAAGCCTTTAGTCTTAGCCCCGCAGTCTCCACATACAGATCGCACCTGCAGTTCTCGCTTCCAGGAGCAGGAGGCAGAAGAGAGATGTTTGGATCCACATCGTTCTCATTTTCCTAGACTGGCCTTAGTGGCTTCGGGACATGCTGGCGGTGAGTGAGAAGCACAAGAAAGTAAGCAGAATGCCAAGGTAACGATAATGCTGCTGTTCTTGCTGGTGGTGATAAATATCCTTATTACTATTGTCATTTTAATTTTCACTTTGATCATTATTATTAATTCAAAAGTCCGGTGAGATCTACACAATACCAACAATTTAACTTTAACAAGTTATTTACGTGCATGCAACGCACTCTTTAAAACACTCATCTAAATTTGAAAAGCTATCATCGCAACTTGTAAAAGAGAGAAAGACGTATTTCAAAGGAGGTCCGGTTCTCTTTCCCTCCCCACAGCCCATAACTGGAGCAGTAGTGTATAGCGACGGATCCGCGATCCATGTGCTATTTCTGTTTTGCAGGTGACCATATATTACACTGCAGCAGCTGAATTAATGAAAGGACTCAAAGTACGCAGCGTATAGTGTTTGCAGACAGGCACTCGTTGCTGTATTGCATCCCAATGAATCGGCAGATGTAGTCTTAGATAAGGTACATAATATACATTTTTTCCAGTATCATGTGTATTAGTATGGATAAAGTAGTTTTTTGGGGGGGGTGTGGGGGGGGGGGGACTCTAAACTAATCAAATAAACACATTTATGTAAGATAAAACTATATAACACATTCAATTGCCAGTCATGTTTTGGTCTTTGGCATACAAAGGCATACCTAAAGAGTGCGGCACGTTTTACCGGCACAACACAGGCAAATCCAAGTTAATGGATGGATCGGTATCTTCCCCACCTACCTGCTCTCAGTAATAACCTGAAGGACTTAATCGACGCTTACAGGACGTCTCTGAAGTCAGGACGATACCAGAAAGGCTGCTGATACCGAGGCTCCGCTTGGGACGGACGATCGGCTCGCCGAATGGTGACCAGCAGTGCGCCGCTGCCTGATGTTGGTGCTGTTCATTGACCCACTGCCTACTCTTTTGGAGAAATTCAAAAAACGTGTTATACCCTCTTCTGTGAGTGCTAATCTTAACAAAACTGCACAAAAACAAATCAGTATACTTAAAAAAATCCAACTACTCACAATACAACCAAAAAACGGCGCGATTTAGTCACGGGAGCACCTTATAACCCTAAGCTGCACGTGCACTAACTGTGCACTTGCTGTACTTCAGTATATTTGCTTTGCATGCAAAACCTACAATAAAGAACTCAGGGCAAACATAAGACTTTTGTTTACATGCCGATGTCTTAAAATGGTATACAGTGTAAGACATTCGATGGGAAACCTTGATGGAAAAACTATCAATTGACCAGTTAACGCTCAAAAACGTGAACTAATATAAGGTCTGACCTACCGGTGGAAAGGTCTGTTTGACGTGGGTTACAGCAAAATTGAGACTTGATCTGCAGTTGGTGCTCGTAGCCGTCTTCACATATTTCACTCTTCAGAAGCACCCCCGCCCCCTGCATCCACACACTCCGTTTTAGACCAATACTAACTCACTAAACACTCACTACATAGGTCATAATATTTGATATGCGCACCAAACAATCTCTGTATCTCACTGTAGCGTTTGTAATCCATGCAGGACATAACGCTCATCGATCGCCCCTTAGTAAAAAGAAAAACTCCGCCAGAAAGGTCCGACAACTATTCCGACTGAAAAAATCCCGAAAGGCAGACGAGAGAAGAAGACGGGGATGGGGAAAAAAAGGGGAAATAGTAGCAGAGTCGGGAGGCAGAGCTGACAGTAAGATTAGAGACAAGGAAGACGGGAAAGGGAGAAGGATGAGGGACATGGAGACGGTGAGATGTGGGAAGGGCGACAAAGACGCTGGAAGGAGTAGGAGAAAGAGAAAGAAAATTGAAAGTGAAAGGAGTGTGGTGTCGCGAAGAAAAATTGTTGGAAATACCTACGCAATGATTTATATAAGTGTAGGAATAATGACACTTTCACTCGTTTTACCACCGCAGAAAATTCTATCCAACGGTAGTGTTAGTTATTGAATAAAAGCTAATTAATTACGACGGCATACATTTTTTTTCATTGTAAGTGTTTGGGTTTTGAACCGTATAAGTGGACTTTTCGGTCAAGAAGTTCTTGGTCATTGCTGAATTTAAATCAAGCACATATAGAGTATAGTCTATTTTCATTTGAAAATACTGTTTCATTTTTACTGTTAAGTGCATTGAAAGCCTGAAGGACGGACGGCAAAAGCTTTGTGAGCATTATGATCTTTTGTGTCTGTTCCTGCACTTTCATTCTGTAGGTAAACGATACTCACCTAGGCCTATTACTTCATCAACACCCAGACGATGTAGATTCATTTTCCAATCAAAACACATAATCTACTGCACACATCTTACAAATGTTCTAAAATAATATAATAAGCAACAAACTAACATATTGATGTTTCACCTTTTATATTTGAAGCTCTGCTGCAGACTGTTTTTACAGATCTGACTGATAATTTACGTAATACATAACATGTTTGGGTAAAAAATTTAACACAGATCATGTAATATCCAATAGGCTTACTCCTGGCTAAATAATGGCCACAGATACAACCTGCAAAGGTCAAAGGTCCCTTGATGTTGGCCAGCTGGAATGGACTTACTTGAAGATGTGTGTGTGTGTCTGTGTGTGTGTGTGTGTGTGTGTACATGTCTATGTATGTAAGCAGCCTCTGAGAACAACTGTGCAATGTACGTGTGTGTGTGTGTGTGTGTGTGTGTGTATTTTGCCATGTGTGAGACAAAGGGCCTAATAAATAAATAACAACAGGTAATCATGGGAATAACAAAGCAAAAGATGACAGCATATGGGGTGGGTGAGGGATAGAAAGAGGCGTTGTGGGGAGCTGATGGGCGAGACTGACAGCAGGTGAAGATGGCAGATTCGATACCCCAGGCCTCCTGTATTGCTTGCCGTCTTCAGCTTGTGTGTCTGATATAAGACGCACAATCAAAGACTCAGACCTAGAAGGACACGGATATCACAAAGCTCAATGACAATAAGCATAAATATACTCGCATCTCTTAGACTCTTAGTCCTGACCAAAAATAAACGGCGCTGTAGAAGGCCAAAAGCTTACAGTATCTAAATTCTTTCTCACTTCGACGCCAAATTTTGGATGTCCAAGGCTCCACCATGTCGGCCTCCTTATCACCTCAGGCAGGAAAATTGTCATTTGCTTCTTTGAAGCTGGTTTTCCTTGAGGAAATTCCAGTCAAAAACGACAAGATATTGTCCTGAGGTTTGGAAGCAGCTGGATTAACCTAAAACATAGATTATTTACTGGTATAGTTCACTGATTCAAACCTGAACCGATGACTCTGCTGGTAAATAATGCAGGTTAGTTCCGCCGGCCAATGAAAACGGCATATGAAAGCCATTAGAAAAGCACTAGAATTCTAGTGAAAAAAAAACAGGAGGTGCATAGGCAGCACCAGGGGCGTCGGAGAGGCATGGATACCCTGGCAGATTCAGGGGAGCCAGGACTTTACAGGGGTCCATGAATACATAAAATTATATGTAAACTTGGACGGGGGGGGACCAAAATTTCTATTACCTGGGCACCATGCGTCTGTATATTTATCGACCTTTAACGCCTATGCACCGTGGGGGGTCACCATGACAACCATATCTTATTTAGGTTATGAGCATCTACCACAATGAATACGGCTGACAAGACACAGATGGAGCAGACCAGGGTGAAGCAGGTTGTATCCTTGGGACATAATGGCTCCCTCAGTCAGTCTGCCATCCCTCCCCATCTATCAGAGGTTTAACTCTTCATGGGGCCCTGCTGGAGTGATAATCTGAGCCCCCGCCCTCTCAACTCTTGCTCTCCCCTTGCCGGCTCCACACTGCCCGGTCAGTGTGTCCCCTCTCATTTCCACAGACAATGGCAAATTGCGCAGACATTAACCAGGCTGAGCTGAGTCGGGACACTTACCCCTCATCATACCTGCTGTAGCAGGCTTCTCTCAGCAGGGGGCGGCGGGGGGGGGCTGCTCTCCTTCACTGTCCTTCCGGCATCCATTTCTCCACCTCGCCAGTTACATTTTACACTCATTTTGTTCCCAAAACTTTCCACAACAGCAGCAGATTCTCATTTTTGCTTCATCAAACCATTATCAGTAATATGCTTTTTACCTGAGTGCCTTTTATTTAGCAGATTTTTTTTCTGCTCCGAATGCACAAATAAAAAAAATAACGGTAAAATGCATAAAGATGATCTTTGTTTTCCAGTCTGAGCTGCCCTGTGATTCATCCGCTGAGCGGAGCCGCTCGTCTGCCGTGGACAGGGAAGTTTGCAGTCGCACCCGTGTTCACAGTGGGGTCGCCGGGGGGGGGGGGGGCGAGGCATGGAGGCGAGGAGGCGCGGAGGCGCAGGCCGCTCTCGCCTTTGCTTTCTCCTGGGCAGGATGTCCCGCCATCCACTCTGCCAGAATGTAATACAGCTGACTCTTGTCCTCTTGATCCTCCTGACAGAACAGCTGTGTTACTGGAAGGAAAATGGGGGTCGAGAAAAAACAGGGCTTGTTTGTTTGAGGATCCCTGGTTTTTAGCTTCAGTTTCTTTTTTACTTGGCATTATTACTGGAAGTGTACTTATTTAAACCCGACTCCAATCCGTCATTCTGCAGTTATTCGCGATGCCTGCAAGTGTGTTACCTGCCAGTAGCCAATCCCCTCAATTAGTCAAATCTTGGCAGAGACTGTGGTCAAGGTCATGACCAACTGTGAACGCTATGAGGCAGTCACTTTACCACAGATCAGAGGGGCCGCCGCACCCCTGTATTTTCTGGATGGAACATGCTTCGCACCATTTTCTCCACGTAGAACCCAGAGAACCAAGCCGTACCATGTTATTTTCTGGGGGACTCTGCGATGATGTAGCAGCCAAGACTGCCTCAGTATATGTTTAATGGAGCCCCTATTTTTTTTGGCAGCTGATAATACAGTCTGTTTAGTGGGGGGGCATTGCTGGTGGGTTTGCACGTCTGATAAAGTACAATCCATAAAACCAAATTGTTACCAAACTGTACAGCCAATATGAACTTCTTACTCTTATTATCTACAAAAGCACCACGGACATCACTGCCCCTAATGTGCCGAACGAACTTCCAAGCCATGTTTACTGACTGGTGCCGTTCTTAATGTTCCACTAAATGTTTGTATTCCACAAAAATACCTCTGGAAGTACATGGAGGAGGCTTTGCAAATGACATTCTTTCATCAACCAGATTTTTCCATTAGCAAAACATATCACCTGAAGGGTTACAAAGACCTGTCTCCAGAGAAGGTCATGTTGCATAACCAATAGTTCCACTGAAACCAGTTTTTGGTCTTGTCTATTTATACAACTAGCTACCCAGTTTATAGAGGCAGCTGAAAGGCGCGATAGCAGACCCCTTCTCCCGACCCTGTAATCATGCCATTGCGGGTTCTATCCCCACCCAGAATGCCGCTCTGCAGCCACAGAAAAGACGATTTTGTGTTCTTCACAGTTTTAACCAGAAAAAATAGACTCTTGAAGCAATTTTTTTTAATAATTTGATGGTCTATGTTGTACTGCATGACACCCACGTCATTTTTTTTTTTTGAGACAAGATGTCTGATACAGACAAGAAAGAAACGACTGTATGTATCCCACAAAAAGGGTTTTATTCCGCAATTTGTCCGGGTCTCTGTGCGTTGTGCATTTAGTCTCCACTGTTTTTCAGTGCGTTTACAGCCACTCCTTTTCAGGAATATGGGATCATTCCGATTCGATTAACTCAAAAGGAACCGTAAGGATTCGCCATCATAAGGATGGCGAATTATGGTCATGTTTGCAGTTTATGTTAATGTGTGCAAATATACCGTACTGTGCAAAAGTCTCAGGTAGTCAAAACAATTATACATGACAGATTCTACATACATTTTATTTGTATTTTATTTGTATTGTATTTGTATTTGTTACTGTATTTTTTTTGGTCTGTTTCTTTCTATTGCTCTTTATTCACTGGCTGTAGCAACGAGTAAATTTCCCCAGTGTGGGATCAATACAGTCTTATCTTATCTTATCTTATCTTATCTTATCTTATACAAAATGTGTCAGTTTAGTCATTTCACAGTCTCTAATAAAGTCACGACTGGAATTTGCAGGAACCGTCCAAAACACCTATGTATTTACTGAGCTACCTCTACTGAGGTTTGGGAACTGAAGCGATGTTCATCTAGCTGTCCAGCAGGATATCGATAACTTTTTGGAGAAAAGAAGAAATTTTGTAGTTTGTCTTGTTTGTGATTTATTGTATTGCTGTTAATCTGAATATGTTCTAACGTTAAATTGTGCTTCCTGAGGAAACATACACTTAGTGCCCAGATAAGTAGCATTAAACACTTTCTTTGACTGCCTAAGACTTTTGCACCATAGCGCATAAATCACATGCAATTTTTTTAGATGAAATATTGTTCACTGTCTGGACAGAGGTACTTAATCTGCCATTTGTAGGAAACAAGTAGGCCGAATGCCTCATGAAGAATCTGCCACCTTTATTTTTTAATCCAGAAGCAGAACTTTGTTAGGGTGGTTTCTGTAGTGATTATGATTGTATGCCATCAAGTACAGGTCTAATCAACTTGCCTGAATAACAGGTCATATCCCTATTACTCTGTTCAGCAGCTTTAGCTGGGTTTACTTAGCTATAAACAAGATGATATCTCGGCTATTTGGCAAATGCTTTCTATTATGCAGTAGACAGTTTGGGTGTAAAAGGGTAGGTGTAACTGGAAACAGGGTAATTGCTTATGTATACTTTAATTGTTTTTGTATATCCATAAAATGTGGATGGTGAGACAACTTTTTCAAGATCTTGAATTTTATCTTGGATCATTCATTACTACCAAAATGTGAAATTACATTTTAATATCTCAGTCTTTATATCTCATTTGTATGTAATATTTTGTACTTTCCACCAAATGATTTTCCTTCCAGTATTCTGAAAATTAAAATAAAGATTTCTCTCATAAGATACAATGACTGAACTAATTGTACAGTTTTATCTGCGATTAAACATCTGTTATAATTATTTCAGAGGGAAAAAACATATTATTGGTATATTGTGAGACTGGTCTCCCTTCCATGGAATTCCCTCATTGACAGCCACGTATACTAAGTTCCAAGTCCTGTGACTGTACCGAATAAGATACTGGCAGAAGTGGAATTCCGTCTGGAATTGGCCTTCCTTATCAATGCCTCTTACCCGAGCCAGTCTGCGAGCCAGTCTGCATTACTCACTGCTGGGTCATGAGCAAATGCTGCTCCATCAACAGCTGGCTAGCCGTCTATCTTTTTGCAGTCTGTTGTGGTCAAGATCTCAGGACCAACAGTCATTTATAATCAAAATCCACTAGGGGGCGAGACACTTCAGGTTGATCCGGGTGATTTTAGCAAGCTGATATGCAGAGGTGGATAGTTCAGGTCCAGAAAGACAAAATCCAGACCAAAATTTTGTGTCAACAGACCAGCTGAGAATAGAGGCACAGTCACGGAGCACTCAAGTGGTCAGTTGAAAATCTTGGTCTGGATTTATACTTTCTGGACCTGAACTACCCAACTCTGCTAATATGTTTGTGAAGAAGATACAGTGGCACTTACTATGTTAGTCTAAATTCTAGTACCAATTGAGGCCCAAGTGGCACCCTAGGCAAGTTTCACACCAGACAAAGTGAAACTGGCTTGTCTGCACCCCCTCAGAAGATGACACCCTGGACAGCTGCCTGTGGGTTGATTTGCACTGCCCAGATTCCCCAGCCAGAGTGAAGCCAGAGTGCACTGACAGTGAAGCCAGTGTGCCCTGACAGTGAAGCCAGCGCGCAGTGACAGTGAAGCCAGTGTGCCCTGACAGTGAAGCCAGCGCGCAGTGACAGTGAAGCCAGCATACATTAACAGTGAAGCCAGTGTGCCCTGACAGTGAAGCCAGTGCACAGTGACAGTGAAGCCAGTGTGCCCTGACAGTGAAGCCAGTGCACAGTGACAGTGAAGCCAGCATACATTAACAGTGAAGCCAGCGCGCAGTGACAGTGAAGCCAGCATACATTAACAGTGAAGCCAGCGCACAGTGACAGTGAAGTCAGCATACATTAACAGTGAAGCCAGCGCCCAGTGACAGTGAAGCCAGTGTGCCCTGACAGTGAAATGCACATTCTTGCAAACATGGGCCCTCCGTGTATAACCCTGTCGCTCATACTGAGGGTCTGAATCACACCTCTGCTCTACAGTATGTGTGTGGCGCTTGCATGTCCTCCCTTCTCCCAGTGTCATGCAGGTTTCCTCATGCAGTCCAAATGCATGCTGGGAGGTTAACTGGCACTATAGCATGCATATGTGTGTATATTATGTTTATATTACATTGTGGGGACCAAATGTTCCCCATAAGGTGATAAACACCAGTTATTTTGACGTTGTGGGGACCATTTTTCAGGTCTCCACAAAGATCTGTGAATGCAATCAAAAAAGTAAAAATGCCAAAAGTTTCCCCATAGAAATGAATGGAGAGTCCCCACAAAGATATAATTACAAACCTCTGTGTATGTGTATGTGTGGAGTCTTGTATTTTGTTTGGTTGCTTATGGTTAAGGTTAGGGCTGGGTAGGGGTTAAGGTCATCATGTTGGGATTGAGGAGTTTTCCCCTTAGAAATGTCCCCACAAAGATATAATCACAAACCTGTGTGTGTGTGTGTGTTTCTGCACACTGTGACAGCCAGCCTCTCCAGGGCGGACCCCCGCCTTGTGCCCTGTGCTGCCTGCGCTTGGCTCCAGGTCACCCTGACCAGTATAAGCAGTGGAAAATGGAAGTGAGCTCACATGTATAACGGTAGATGACGTAGATGGGGCAAGAGTGGATATCACCTAACGAATATGGCTGCTTCCTCACATTTGTGTGATGCAATTTCATATTGAGCTCACACGTGAAAATAATCATAGGTTTATGTGTATGTTTTACATTAACTGCATCTTCATACAAATTCATTATGTATTCATAGAACATTCAGTGCACCTTCATAATGTATTTACAATGCATTCATAAACATTCAGTGCTCCTTCAAACTGCATTTATAATGCATTCATAAATATTCAGGGCACCTTCATAATGCATTCATAATGCATTCATACAACATTCAGTGCACCTTCATAATGTATTCATAGAACATTCACAAGCAGCATGTAAGTATACCATAACATCTTAACATACATTAACAGCTTTATATATGTATATACATATTTCTAAATCCATCCATCCAGTTTCTGTAACCACTTGTCCTATTCTGGGTCACGGCAGGTCTGGAGCCTATGGGCACAATGCAGGGAACAATGCAAGATGGAGCGCAAACTCACGCCATTCACTCACACTCCATTCACTCACACTCCATTCACTCACACACCTATGGGCAATTTGGTAACTCCAGTTCACCTGAGCATGTTTTTGGACTGTGGGGGGGAACCGGAGGACAGGAGGAAAGCCCACGACATCACGGGAAGAACATACAAACATCATACATGGAACCCGGCGGAGGTTTGACCCACCATGCCGCTCTCATATATGTAAATATTTACTTATATTTGCCTGAGTGGGAATAAATAGCAGAAACACTTTTTTCCAGTGATAAAAACAATTCTGGCATCTGCCAGCACTGAAAATTTCTACATTGTCTTTGCAATGCAGAGGGGAAACTGATACAATAACACTCTCAAACATTAGAGACAAAAAATGTTTTAAATATTATAACACAAAAATGAGTAACAATTATTAATATATTTTGCACCAATTGATAAAAAACGCCCTTATGTGTCATTCATTATTATGACTGTGGTTGCAGAACAAGACCAAGAGAGCAGGACCATGTGATGCTAGAGAAGGCATCATCAGATAACACAAAAAACACCGTTAGGAATCACAGACCTACGTACCTCTTTTAATACACTGAATTGGGCTTTTGAACACCCTTTGTGTACCGCCCCCCAGTGGCCAAATGCGAGCACTTCCTTAGTATGACGTAGAGTAGAACAGAACTTCACTATTTATTACACTAGTGTGTCAGTTGCAGGAGTGGGAACATGAATTGAAAATGTTTTTTGACAACCTGGCTTAGTTCTCCAAGTCTGTCAGTTACGATAGAGTCCATTGGATAGTCCCCCCGCCCCATCCCCACTGATGTCAGCAGAGATCTGAAACAAAATCAAAGTCCCTGAAGATGTTCTGCTCCTTGCGGGAGAGGGAGCGCGGCTCCTTGGGAGGCGTCAGGGTGGGTACTTCAGCTGTAAACTCCGCATCGAAGTTGCTGACGTCCTCCCTACCACCGATGGACGGAACAAACGGTGGGCGCAGCCGCCTGTGCAGAAGAGCCTCCCAGTCCAGCCCCTAAGAGCCGACAGATGACGGGTCTAGTTTAGCACACACACATGAACTTGGGTTACATGCTAGTTTGAGTAATAGTGTGCAAGGCGTAGAGGAACAGGCAGAGGGCAGTAGAGATCTTGCGGGTGGTATTACTGTGCACCATCAATCACTGATGGGTGTATCTCACTGTCTACTGGGTCTATTTACTGGTTTCTGCTATAACAAATCAGGGGGGTATCCCACAAAGCGGGATTTCTTCATTAGCCAGATAAGCCAAATGTAAGGATTGTCCAAAAGGAATGTCACTTACCTCTCCTTCTATTGGACGGTTTTCATGTTTGGCTTTGTCCAGCTAACTGGGAAATCCTGTTTTTTGGAATCCCCCACCCAGGCCACAATAACACTGTTCACATTACTTTTTGATGACATTTAGTAGCAGGATAGTGCAGGATATAGGTATATAAAGCATATCAGGCTGTGGGTATAAGTGATCCAGTGAGACGAGCAGAACAAATCTGTGTCCCACTTACCTCAAAGAAGGGCTGTTTCTTCACCTCCTCTGCATCTGTCTTGTCTGAACCGAGCCGATGTTCCGGATCCTTCCTCAGCAGCTGCGGTTGACATTAATCCCCGTTACTACGGCAGCCCAAGTCTGACTGTAGCCGAACACCAAGCTATACCACGAGGGCAGTAGGAGGCGGGGCTTCTCACCTTTTTAATGAGGTCAGTGGCTTCAGTAGACAGGAACTCTGGGTAATGAACCTCGTCATTAACGATCCTGTCAAACACCTCCTCCTCATCGTCACCTGGAAATGGAGACTGAGACACACAGACAGTCAGCCACGCACGTTACCGGCTCTTGTGAGCTTTCTCATCAGTGACAGAGATGAATACAGATTTATAAGGAATAAGATCATAATATTTTCACTATGTTTTTCACTACTTTAGAATAAGCATGTTATGCCTCCCAGCCCACCTGTTGTTATATTGTATTATGCACAGTATCTGAAATATGCTCATGTACATAATTTAATTACATTTGTAAATGCAGAACTGATTTTTCTGATTTATTCTGTAGTATTTAGATTTTTTGAAAGATACTGACCACATAGTGGACAGATTCAAAGCATTGAGAAAAGCCATGTTCTTCATTATTGAGATTCTTTGTAGGACAGAATGGTGAATTAGTGACTTGATTCAGTTTACAGACATGAAACAAATACATGGTTTGTTCTGTAATTTAAATGAGGAAAATTTCACAGCCACAAGAACCAGTCTATTGTTCCCTGTCTCCCTGTGCACACAGAACCAACCTACTGAATGGCATGAGTGAGTTACAGGAGGCCAGAGGGGCTTGTACCCTGACCTGGCCCCTCCCCTGAAGCATCCATACCATCCAGCCTTTCACAGCCATCGTCTGTCAGTGTGAAACCAGCCATCCCAGCTGCCTGGGCAAATCAGCCTTTCCATGATGGCTCCGCCCCTCACCTCTCCAGCCAGCATCTCGTACACCAGTACTCCTAGTCCCCACCAGTCCACAGCCCGGCTGTAGCTTGTGTCTGTCAGTATCTCTGGGGCCAAGAATTCTGGTGTGCCGCAGAACGTGCTGGTTTTGTCTCCGTGACCCATTCCTGGGTAGAGGTTGGCAAAAGTCCAAAACAACTGAGTATCATTACTCTGACGGTATTTATTACTTACAGTATGACAAGCATTAGCTCCCTATCTAATTTCCGGCACACTTGAAAACTATAAAATATATACTATATTTAAATATATAATATATCCATGTACTTTTGTCTGCACAGCACCAATTATTCTTACAACACTATGCCACTTACCAGCACTATAATCATATTACCTACCTTCTTTACAGAGCCCAAAGTCAGCTATCTTAACATAGCCTTCGCTGTCCATCAACAAATTGTCCAGTTTAAGGTCTCTGACAAAAATGTAAAAAAATATGCATATAGTTAATAACTAGCAAGCACAGTTATTTAACCGCTGCGCCACCTAGTGGCCCCGCTATGAAAGTGTTGCTTACCGGTACACAATCTTGTGCTGGTGGAGGAACTGGAAGCCAAGGACCACACAAGCGGAGTAGAACCTGAGGGGAGGGAAAGAAAGAGAGAGACTCAGAGCAAACAGCGGGGGTGAGGGGGCGGGATATACAAACACAAAGCTGGCAAACACAAAGAGTCTGGCTGCTTCTAAAGTGTGCAGGTGCAGCTTGGCACGGCTACATGTGGCACTGCCAGTCCGACGTGGGGGGGGGGTGCCTACATAGCCCGGGGCTCGGAGAAGACCTCAGTGTGGATGTGCATCATCAGATCCCCCCCTGCCGTGTACTCCATGACAAAGCACACGTGTTCGGGGGTCTGGAAACACGCAAACAAGTTGACCAGGAACGGGTGCCGGGACACTGTGACCATCTCAAATATCCGCTTCTCGCACATCAGGCTGCAGAGTCCAGAGAAACGGGGAGAAGAAACAGGATGTAATCAGGGAAGAAACAGTATGGAATCAGAATCATCTATTCTACTGGTCTTCTATCCTATTCAAGCAGCGCCCTCTGGTGGGTCATACTGGAAAATTGTCACAGTCCTCAGGGGCTGAAGATTTTTTTTTACACACTTTAACATGCATCCCATTGTACACCAGCACACGTGACTCTCTTTAGACTCTCCACCTACAGTTAGTTTAATTAGCAGACACTCTTTTCCAAAGCAATGTATAATTCAGAAAGCAGGGTCAGACCCTGGAGCACCTGGCAGTTAATTAGAATTTATTGATCAGTGGTCATTGTTGACACACCACAGTGCACAACAACGAAATGTGTCCTCTGCATTTAAGCCACATGTGACATAACAGGGGGCAGCTAATTCAGCGCCCGGGGAGCAGTGCTTGGGGGCGGTACCTTGCTCAGGGTACCTCAGTGGTGCCTTGCTGGTCGAGGATTCGAACCTGCAATCTTTCAATTAAAAGTTCTGCTTCCCTAACCATTAAGGCAGCACTGCCCTGTTAAGGGCCTTGCTCAGGGGCCCAAAGCTGACCTTGGGATTTGAACCAGCAACCTTCTGATCACCATCACAACACCCGAACCCACTGAGCCACACATAGCCCCCACATAAGGAACACTGGAATATGGCGTTAAGCTCCTACATAAAAACTGTAAAGATTTACATATATACACCCCTCGTGTACCTCTCGATCTCGTCCCTCGCTAAGACATCCCCCTTCTTCAGGGCCTTAATGGCGTACACGCCGCCCGTCTTCTTATATTCTGCCAGCAGAACCTGTGATAGAGATGAGCTCTGAGCGGCAGGTGGACCAGCTGGCCACAAAAAAAGCACCCAGATGGGGGTCCTGATGCTGTATCTTTAAATAAGGTAGTTGCTATAGTTACGGAACATAATGCTGATGACAGGTGTATACTGTATACCTTCTGCTTATTATACAGGTGTATATACCTTGCCAAAATGCCCCCTCCCTAGCACCGCGACCAGCCGGAAGTCCTGCAGACGCAGCGTGCTTCTCTTATGCTTCCTGCTGGGAAATGGTGAGAACCTTAAAAGAATAAGACAACCCGTGAGTGACCGACAGCTGGGAATGTACTGTCCAGGACTTATGTGTGGCAGGGGGGCAGACGTACCTGCTCTGGGAATTCTGGGAGGGAGTCCGGCCCGGCCGAACGGGGGTGCTTCCTGGGGAGGTGGGGGGCTCTGTTTCATGGGCCTTTTCCAGAGGGGATGAGACAGGGAGAGGTCAGGCATTAAGGCCGGCCCCCACAGACACCTTGCTTTCTCATAATTTCATATGTAATGCTAATTCCTCTAGTTAGTCTCTATACTCCAGTATTATAGCCCAGTATTTGAGCTCCCAGTAAAATCCATCCATCCATCCACCCACTTTCCTATGAATTATAATTTTCCCCAGAAATAATAATGACCATAGCTGCCCGGTATTTAGAGTTAGCACTATCTTAGCAGTTTCTATTATCCAATTACACTCAGATATCAGGGTGTAGGTGCACAGTGCCCTTCTGTATGAACCTAATGGCTTTCCCACGGTGTCATTTTTTGTTATAGGAACAACCAACAAAAGTGTCATTAAATGAATAAATGTAAATGTGAGAGAGTCCCTGTTCCCGTCAATTCAAATCTGCGGCTGCTGCTGAAGTGCTAATCAGTGCTGACCACCTCTATGGCTTCCCACCTCCTCAGCTTTTGTTCTATAGGTGGTTACTAGGTTACAAGCGGCTGCTGCAGGCAGGGCCAACAGAATAGGGGGTCGCCTGGGGGGCCCGAATTACCTGCGTTGTGCAGGAAGTGAGATGATCATCAGTTTTCTTTGTAGGGGGGGCTTCCAAATAAAGCTTTGTCTAGGGCCCCTGGAAAGGTAGAGCTGGCCCTGAGGTACTTTATGTCTGCTACTGTCATCAGTCTTTCAAGCATCTCTAAGCATCTTTCATTCCTGCTGTGTGTTGTAGCTGTTGGATGTCACTGTGTGTTGTAGCTGTTGGTTGTTACTGTGTGTTGTAGCTGTTGTTACTGTGTGTTGTAGCTGTTGGTTGTTACTGTGTGTTGTAGCTGTTGGTTGTGCTGTGTGTTGTAGCTGTTGGTTGTTACTGTGTGTTGTAGCTGTTGGTTGCTGCTGTGTGTTGTAGCTGTTGGTTGTTACTGT
>JAODJW010000045.1:2304150-2324999 GCA_026777045.1 Hyperopisus bebe
AAGGTAATATTCCGTACACCACCTCCATGTCCCTAAAGGTAATATTCCGTACACCACCTCCATCTCCCTAAAGAAGGTAATATTCCGTACACCACCTCCATGTCCCTAAAGGTAATATTCCGTACACCACCTCCATCTCCCTAAAGAAGGTAATATTCCGTACACCACCTCCATGTTGGGATCACATTTCCCGTTCCCCATTTGCATTTTAGATTTGCTCTCCTCTCTGATCCTTTTAATCACCCCATGTGCTGCTCTGGACCCTCCTTGCCAGCTAGGTTTATGTGAGAAGGATGGAGGCAGAGATTTAGTGTTTTTTAATTTCAGTTTTGGAAACAGTGAGCAGACATGGATGGCTGGTTTGGCAAACTGGCTGCCAGAGGGACAGAAGCACAGACACAGAGAATCAGCAATCAGGGAGTTGGACAGATGCACAGATGGCTGGACGAATGGTCATGGGGACTGGTGGACCAATGGGGAGCTGAGCAGTGGGGAGCTGAGCAGTGGGGAGCTGACCAGTGGGGAGCTGGGCAATGGGGAGCTGACCAATGGGGAGCTGAGCAATGGGGAGCTGGGCAATGGGGAGCTAAGCAGTGGGGAGCAGAGCAATGGGGAGCTGAGCAGTGGGGAGCTGGGCAGTGGGGAGCTGAGCAATGGAGAGCTGACCAATGGGGAGCTGAGCAATGGGGAGCTGACCAATGGGGAGCTGACCAATGGGGAGCTGAGCAATGGGGAGCTGACCTTGCGTGTCATTAGCATGCCTGGCCTTGTGGATCTGCATGCGGATGATGTCGATCTTGGTCTTGCTGTCTTGCAGCATCTGCTGTGTGGCCTGGAGCAACTTCTTGTCCTAGCGGAACAATCCATCCACATACCCGCTTTCCATTTATCCACATAAACAATTAGCTGTGGCCTGGTTCCTCAAATTCAGGTTTAAACTGCAGATCGGTTAGGAGTGAGGATGGGTTCAGCACAATGGTGAGCCATCACCCACACATTAATATTCATTATACTACGGCACTGTGGAGTTCATGGCTGTGAGCGCTGTGGCAGACGGCAGACACGTACCTTGGTGGAGCCTCTGGTGTAGACAGGGATCATGTTCTCGGCCCCCTGCTTGACCTTCAGCTCAATGTTCAGCTGCCGCTCCAGCGCCGTGATGAGGTCCTGACTCTCTGCTGAAGGGCCAGGCGTGGGGAGGGTGCGGGGGGCATCTGCAGACGCTGACACACACACACACACACCCCCCCGACTCAGCAGACCTTTACGGGGTTATATTACTTTTATCTGTAAATGATCACACGCCACAGCGCCCCCACCTGGGCTTACCATGCGCCTCTTCTGGGCCCTTCACCATGATGTGGGCATCCAGCTCCTGCAGCTCAGCCTGCAGGCTGTCCAGGCGGCGGCAGGAGCTGCGCAGCTGCCCGTCCACCAGCAGGGCGCAGCGTCGGTCCGTAGTGACGCGCCGCAGGTTCTCGGCGCCGGCCTTGATCTTCAGCTCGCGCCGGATCTCCCGTCGGATGCTGTCCCGCTGGGCATCCAGTCGCCGCTGAACACTGCTGTCCACCAGGTCTGAGCCATGGTCCAAGGCCAGCTCCTCCAAGACAGACACCCTGTCCTGGTCCTTCTAGGGTGGGAAGAGATGGGGTGGAGAGCGGCGTTACCTCATTACTGCTTTAATCAGGCGTGGGGGGGGGGGGGGGGGGTTCTAGGTACCTCATACTTTTCACTTTTCAGGGGACCCTTAAATGGGGGTTGTCTTCCTCAGTGGATTTAGAGGCTGGCCTCTCGCGCTGAACTATGCTTCAGCCCTGGATTTAGGTTCAACTAGCTCAACTAGGCTTGCACAACGCATGACGTTAATATCAACATTGCATGTTATGCACATACTGTACAGTCGTCACATCGCAAGGGCTGCGGCGGTCAGCTGGGTTCTTGTTAAAACATTTTTACATAGAGAAATGCAAACTAGGACCAAAAGGCTCACACAATGTTGAGCAAGTGATTTGCCAGCACTGCCCACGGCAACATCACCAACTTATTTGTCAGAGTTTGTTGGTAGTTCATAAGTTCTACTCAGCTATAGCTTATTTTGAGTCAATTTTAAACAATTTTTTATTTTATGAATTTCGCAATATTTGTTGCAAAAAAATGAGAAATTTTCGCAATTCGACATTTTTCCCAGTATCATACAGTCATAAGCTGAAAAAAAGAGGAACTTCAATACCACCACGGTTCAGCCTATGGTAATGGGGGGGGGGGGGGTCACTGACTGCCTGACAAAGCCGTCGCTTTGGGGGAATAAAGACTGAACCTCAGTGGGCTTCACAGTGAAGTTTAGTATCTCACAAACCCATTTCTACGGGAAACGGGGGTAGGAGGAAACGGCGGGCTGCTCGCTAAATGCACAGTAATAATCACATGACCCCCACATGCAAAACCAACGGAAATGAAGAGTTATTTATATATCTGGCCGGTTTGATCTTGTTAACAGCATTGCTGCACTGCACCGCACCGGTGGTGGGGGGGGGGGGGGTAAGCAAGGGCACATGGAAATGGGAAAACAGAGAATGAGGCAGAAAGTCAGGCATCACACTTCACAAAGAGCTACCCAAGAGAGCAAGAGGAAGGAACCCAGCGTAAAACAGGCAGGGGGCTCGGAAATCACCTAGAGAACCACGGTACAACGGCAAGTCCCAGAGCAGAACAAAAGACCTCAAACATCACCAACGTGCAGAACTGAACCGGAATCACGTCCGAGGCTGGAGAGACGCATCATCAGCGGCATCCTGCTTCTTTTTTAAGGGAAGTAAAGAAAAGAGAAGCATAGCCACAAAGCTATTGTCAGACCGCAGTCACCCTACCGCTGTTACAGTTTCCCAAGGCCTGGTTTGACCAGCGATCGCGGTCTGCTCTGGCCAGCCTTCCGAAGCGCCGGCGGCCATGACCCCATCAGCGTCTCCTCCGCAGAAACATCGGCCTTCGCAGCCCTACTTACGTCTCAGGTTCAGGTCTAAACCCGAACGCCGGGAGAGATGAGAGGCTGCAACCTTCTCCGGAGGTCAAGGAGTGAGCAAGTTGCCGCCCAGAGGCTTAAATCGAAACTTCCTGTTCTGCCGTGCAGAGAAAAGAGGGCGAGAGAGAGCGAGGGAAGGAGAACGCGGCGAAGCACGTGCAGACGGGTGCCACGTACAGGAGACAGCCCGGCACGTTTTCCGACTTGTCAAGGACTGTCACTTAACAATGAAGTGAGGCTTAAAGGATCCTTAGCGAGATTAATTTCTTTTGCAAAATAAACACGCCTCTGTTTGCTACGTAGTGTGCCAACATCAACAATTATTAAACTAGCAGAACTGATATTACTGGTATCTGTGTTATTGTTCATGTCTATGTATTACATTGTATACACATAATGCACTTAATAAAAACACAAGACTCCACTAAAGAGTATGGTGTAAATGGTATAGTCAGGACACCTGTTCTTTTTCGGCATGACACACACACACACACACACACACTCACACACGGAAGGTGGAGATCATAGTGTCATATGGGCAGCACCACAACAATGCTATTAAAAAACAATGTTGCAAATCAGAGCATTTGGCCCCTGATCTCTGTGATTAAGCAACAGGGTACTCAAGTGCAGAAGTGCCAGTGTGCGGAGAGGAAGAGCACAAGTGAGAGACACGGAAAGCGATGTGGACGTGCAAGAAAAGATAACGTCATTTTCTGTAGTGGCAAACACTGCTATACAAAGCAGCTCATAATGCAACATAAAAAGATGACGTCCAGTTTAACGTTATGTATCTAACTTGAAGTTAACTTAAACTTAACGTCTGACTCGGTACATGCAAACTTAAGCCAGTGTATAAAACAGCCACCAGGGGGCACAGTGGTTTAGGTCCCCACACTATACTAACATACACAAAGCCGTTGATAGATGACTGAAATTGCTCAGGGAAAACAGAGAAACGCAAACACGGAGCACAGATACACAAAATGCACACAGGAACCCAAACAGGCTGAGTAACAACTGTTGGTCAAAGCAGGAAATGAAAAAAAAATTACTTCCTACGCCTGCACAGTAATGCCACGGGATTTCAGTCACATACAGTCATGCAAATAGAGAGAGTTAAGAGAACCCACCAGACATCCTCAGCTTACAGCCACCTCAACCTGAACAGAAAGATTACCTACATCGAGAACGATCCCCATTCATTCTGCTCGGCCAAGCTCCTTGTGTCAGCGCGGGAGGTCTGGGTCTTAGGTCACTAGATAAGCCCTGCCTGTAGCTCTCTCCGTTGCTGTCTTGCTTGTGTACACTGCTCACCACGGCATACGGAACTGGTCACTGTGATTGAGCTCTCTTAAAGCGACAGTACCAGTGTCCAGAACACGTCACCGTTTCCATGGAATACGCTGCTGGTATGTCGCAAGCCAGTAAATGACTAATGAAGACGCCTCTTTGGTGTCATTTAAATAACAGCAAGCGAATATGAAAATGAAATGCAGGAATAATGGTTCCAGGCGGGGAATGGATGTTCACCATTGAGGAGTTTAAACATTTTGGGGCAGAAGGAGTTCCATTCCTTTAAGATACAGGCAGTCCCCGGGTTAAGAACGTCCGACTTACGGACAACTCGTGCATACAAACGAAATACCATAAAGCATATTATATTAAAATTTCGGTTTAAAAAATGGCTCGTAATAACGAACGTAGTCACTACTTTGTGACGCACTTGAAAACATCGCGCAGCTTCAATGGTTCGGCGACTTGAGGTACAGCACAGTACCGTATCGTTACTTTTATTATTACTGTATAATCAATACTGTTATCCACTGTAATATTACTTTTCCGACTTACCTACAAATTCGACTTAAAGACACACCTAGGGAGCGGATCTCGTTCGGAACCTATGGAGCGCCTGGAGTGCAGTTTAGAAGCTTAACTTCTCCTTAAATTTTGCTCAAGTTCCCTAGACACCTAAATATCTAATGTAAAACCTATTAGAAATAATAACAGTCAAGCAATCCATCCAAATTAATGATATTAATGGCAAGGAATGGCACTATAATGCTAAATTAATGGCGACTTACAAATGCATTTAAATTCTTGTTTTTGATGTATAGGCCGACTTCAAACTCAGATTTTGTGTAACTTTACTCGATGTTGCTGGGTTCAGGTCATGTTACATTTATTATTCAAATTTTAGAAAAGAAGATTATTTTGAATTGCTCCCTTTCTCTGATAATACTTACAGTAGGCCGAACCCCTTAATTTTTTTAAAATACATTTTTATTAATCTCTTTTCCTTTGTTTGGTCTAGATATCCTGCCCACCGATCGACAAGCGGTTATACCGCTGATACCTTAGAAGGATACTCAAATAAACACGAAATAGAAGGCGCGCCATTTAGTAGTAGGATATTTTAGCAGCTTTAAATAATTACAGGTCCTATAAAAGTAGATTATCTGTGCAAAAAAATATAAAATTATGACTACAGTATTACTATAGCGCACATGTTGCATGTATACGACCTAAATTGTGTAACAGACGTATAATATCAGATGAATAATCAGTTGTATAATAGATTTTGGGATTTATGATCCATTACCTGAGACTATGTGATTCATCCGTTTAATTAATTAATTTTATATTACCATAAATGCGCTTAGTATACAAACTACCCTACTTATTGTAGATAATTATACTATAACATGTATACTGCATAATTATAGGCTTTTATAAAATACACTAAGACATAAGCCGGAAATGAGTTAAGCTGTATTATTCCAAGACCGTTAGACATTCAAATGCAAATTTACATTTAAAAGGCACGGTGTTTTTTCCACAAGTAAAGAACTAATTCTTTAAATCATCTGATTAAAAAATATTTAGGTTTATAACAATAGAATTTTATTTAAATAGTTATCAACCAAGTCAACATTAAAGACAAGTTTTTTGTGTGTACGATAAACGACGACGCAGGAGCGGTACGCTCCGAAAAGCTGAGCCCTACCGCTCCTTTCCCGCCACGATGAATGGCAGCTCTGTGCTGCTGCTTCGACCCGCTGACGGGCATACCGCTATTTCCTCTCCTTTTTGCAGGGAAATAAAGTACTTAGGCTGCATTTCAGGGTTGTACTTTATGATAAAATCTGCTTTTCACTTCGACTGTTGCAGGAAGAATGAGAACGAATTAGGCTCAGATACGCTTTTGACTAATCAAAACCATTTAGCAGAAAAGAATCGCTCAGGTGCCTGTTGTGGGTGAATAGCCTCGCGCCTTGCTACGGTCTTTACACACGCACGTCTCACATAGTAACAACACTAGCATGGTATATATAGCATTTATAGAGTAAAAAAAGAAGTGACACCTATGACATACTCTCAGTTTCAGTCTCATTCATTCCCCAAACCCCTCCCACGCCCTAATGATTGTCCCCTCCCAAATGGATTCTGTTCCTATTCCTCTGTCCTTTGGCAGTCCCCCATTGTGACATCATCAGTACCCACAGAAATTCTATTCAAACATGAACTGCAGGGATGAGGTCATGCTTTTGGAATGCAGACCCCCTCCCCGCCCGAGTTAACTGAAAAAGCCCCCAAAGAAAGAGACCAGAACAAGTCATTCGTTCTCTCCCCACTCTCTCAGGCTCCTAGTGTGGCATGCCGTCTCACCCCCAACGACGCTGGCTTCTCTCGGGCTCTGCTCACATGACCGCAACACAAGTACCTTGTATGAAAGTCCCTCGTGGATTCTTTCAATAGCACACACTGCCGTCTCCCAGCTTCGCATCTTTAAACTTTGCCTCAAAAAACAGTTTGGATTCAAAGCAAACGGTTGAGGGGGAGGTTGCAAGGGTCACTGGAACGAAATAAAAGGACCGACAACATTGACCAAATTTCCTCATTACCAGTGGTATTCTCTTTTCTTCCAGGGTCCTTTAGTGACAGTAATAGTCACACATCTCCAAAACCGAGCACAAATTATTCTACAATCAAAATACTTTGTGTGCCTAAGATCATCGAAAAATTTCTTGGGATGCAAATTTATGTTCCAGGAGCAGATTATTTTTCTAACAGCTGGTAATAGCAGTCTGCCACAACAGAGGACTTACCTGCATATTATAACAGAGAAATGCTGTGGAAAATTAGCAAAGGGTACGGAGTGCATGTCATTGTGGACCGGTCAAGTGTAGGACAGAAGACTTGCACATCTGTTGCATCAGGAGGCTGTAACATGCGGTGTTCACTGCATGCAGTAAAACTCAAAGCCTGAGGACTAATGATGCGTTCCATTTGAACTCGGAAGTCCAAGTTCCTAGTCAAAATTTTCAACTATAACACCCCCTGAAATCGAAATTCCGTTTCGGAAAGTTGGAGGAATTTCTGCAACCCTAACCTCAGAATTCAAGATGGCTGCAGCCTTCTTCAACAGAATTGAAAGCTGTAGTTATGTATGATCTATTGGCACTTATGTATTATTCGTGTCTCATTAAATCGGTTGTGCACACAGTACTGTCCAATCGCTATCTATGTACCGACATGTTGTATTGGTACGCAGTTAACTCGGGGTGTAATGTCATTCCCAGCTCCGACTTCTGAGGTAAATGGAATACAATGTACGACCCAAAAAGATGTGCTCACTCTGCCCTCAGTGAAGGGTGTCCAGTTCCACCACTGTCCAGCCCCCTTGGGAGCACTTGGCAGTTCTGTCTGGGGAGGAGCAACCGACAGAGGGAGAACTGAGTGGGGGCAGAATTGGTCGGCCATAGGTGCTTCTCCAGTGGGCTCACGGTGCCCCCAAACACCACCAGGGAGGAGGAGCATCAGGAGATAATCAGCCCCAGGCGGCAGGAGGGTGCGGGTAATCGGCTGCTGGACGATGTCCATTTTGCTGCGCCTGTTCTGGTCTGTGGAGGAGCGGGGGGAGGTTTCTGAGAAGGGATTGTGGAGCAGCTCTGGTGGATGACAACTTGGGACCCTGTCTTCACTCCTCCTCCTCACTGGTCTCCATTACCTCATAGATGGTGCAGGGGCTGCAGGATGGGTGGAGGTGAACAGAGCTCTGGCGTTTGAGCTGCTGCTGGGGCTCATGGTTGTGTTTGTGTCACTGCTGTCTGTGTCGCGGTTAACATTGAAGGAGGTCCCAGCTATGCCGACCCAGAAGCCTCTGCACCTCCTTCAGCTTCAGCCTATCCAGCTCTAATCGTTCCTGTCTTTCTAAACCAGGGTTTCCTAACCCGGTCCATGAGGACCCGCAGCCAGTCCATTTGTTTGCTCCTTCGGCTTGGGGTTTCCTTGCTAGAGGAGCGCCACATGTGATTTTTGCGCCACCCAGTGGGACATTCCAGATTACCTAGTCTGAAAAAAATGCAGGCCTCTCTGCTAAATGTTGGTCTCCTTAAAACATGTACCACCTGTCACACTAATATATCAAATGCCCCGATGCTGCTTCCTCTATCATCAGATTCTTCATTAAAGGGATGTAGTCCTTCAGGACTGCGGCCCTCTAGGATTAGAGCTCCTCAAACTGCCTATAGGGGGAGGGAAGTACAAGGTTAAGTAGTGGGAAAGGAAAAGGGCAGAGGAAGGGAATCCAATAAGAGGAGGACTTACAGAAGCTACAGGAAATTAGATATGAGACAACAGATGGCGAGCATCGACTGTCCTGGTAATTTTCCAAACAACATTAAAAGGGTCACAACAACATGAATAAACAACCAATTGGCCGACACTGACTGTACTCGCGCCGCTCTCAACTGACTGGACTTGCTTGAAGTAACTCAAAACATTGAAGGTGATGACTGTTCATGGCCGGAATGTCGCTGAAGGAAGGACAAAGGACACAAGCTAGGAGAGGATCTGCCTTATGCCGCAGCTTTTTGCCTTTGTTTGGGAGGAGACGTCTTGGTATTTACGACTCCCGGGGACACGGTGGAGATACACGACAGATCCTGTTGTGCTTAATCTGTCAGCTTTTGGGAAATACGTACATCGGATCTATTCATGGCTTGTATATATTAAATATGGAAATAGGTGGGGGGAGCTTCACATCTCCGCGGCTGGGATTAGAGTGTGAGGCGGTCTGTGTCGCACCCTGCCCCCCCCCCACACTTCATGGCCCGTGTTCCCAGCCGTAGATTCCCACCTCACTGTGTCTGTACAACAGAAGGGTTAGTAATGGAAACGATGGGTGACTATTGTACACAGTCATCACTCCTAATGGGCTTGTGACCTTAAATTGCACCTGAAATGAGTCTCAGCCAATTTTAGGGTTGCTTAGCAACCAAAGGCTTCATAGGGGAGGGAAGGACAAAGCAGAGAAGATGGCCAATTTTGGATTCCATGTATTCAGATGATGAAGGAAGGCAAGCAGAGAATGACTCAAACTGTATAAATTATAGGGGACTGAAGGAGGGCAATCACAGATTTCCACACATTTGCCCCCTTTAATGTGGTTCCACCATGCTGGAAGATGTGTGGGTTACAGATACTGGAGACCAATAAAGGGACAAATGGACATTCTCTCAATACTCTGGACTTACAGAATCCCAGTGTGTGTGGCAGCTCGGCAGACCAATCAGAGACGCATATGTGAGGAGGGGACACAAGGTACAGAAAAAAGAGGACAAGGGTTTTTTATACCAAGATTCTGCATTTAATACCATTTCACAGACCAGTTTAAGTTCCAATTGAAAATATCATTGCCTTTGAGTTCAGCCACACGCGAACACAAATATCGTCATCGTCACAGATTCAGGAAATCCTGCCATCATTCTACGCTGTTTCCTGAGATTTTGCGATCCAGCTTCATAGCAAAGTTTCCGGTTACTTAAATGTCTGAATTATATAAATTGCAAAATTACAAAGAGAACTTGCGCTGCATGTCTGAAATGTGCCAGAAGTCCCATACTTTTTAATGAAGCGTTCCAAGTTTTGAAATTACATTGAGAAAACTTTAGGTAGTTTGGTCTGGTGATTCTGAAAAAGTAGCAAGGATAATGAAGCCTGGAGGGACATTGAAAGGAGTCCGGGGACCTTTTAAAACCTGCTTTTCAGCAAATATGAATGATAAATATGGAGCCTTCTATATACTGCAGAAACCTAAGATCCTAAAACTTGCCAGTTCAGCTTCCCTACACAACTAGAAATAAAACTGGCCATGGGGAAGAAAGGAGAGCTGTGCTAAAATTTTAGTCAAAGCTAAAACGGCATTGTTTTCAGAATCAGAACAAATATAAGTAAAGATACTGATTCCCATAACCAGAAACGGGTATACGAAGAAAAGACAGGTTTTCGAATCTCATAACATGGAACAGAAATAAAACAGACATACAAAAAAAAAACAACTTTGTTTGGTAAAAACAGTAGGATAATTACACAAAAGGTAGAGTCCATTCCGTTGTATTCTGCCCCCTCCCCAAAACAGTCCTTAAGTGCCCCTAACCACCCCTGAACCCTTACATAACAGACTGGTCAATCCATGCCAGTTTAGCTGATCAGATATGCAATAAGCCAAGAAGAATACAGACAAGTAATTGTAGTAGCTATTGAACGTAGAGAAGTTGAAACCATTGACTTAATTATGACCACAGTAGTAACATCACAGAAGTAGTGGCATGGATACATCTAGTAGATTAATCCCCTCATTTTCTTAAGCGCAACCTCTTGCCTTCCCTGCTCCTACAACGTCTATCCCAGCAGCAGGAAGAATGAGGAACAAGGGGGCGGAAATAGGTGCATCACGCAGGTGGAACTATACGTTACCTGCCAGAGCGTTATCTGTTTTATCACAAATGGCAGTGAAATAAGGAGGCTGGGACTCAGAATCCTCTCCAGAGGTGTGGTGGTGGTGCGGGGAGAGGTGTCCGTCAGCCTCCAGCGGCCCCGTGGAGCTCAGGATGCCAGGAAATCCTATGTCGGACTTCCCTCTCAATAGATACTGCTCCTCATCTGGGTCGACCTCTTCCTCCTCTTCATCTTCCTCTTCCTTGTCATTCTCCCCATGATGGCGTAGAGGCAGAAGAGCTACTGGGGAGCCTAGGTGATCATCTATATGTCCTGTGGCAGCAGACATGGTCAACTCCTGGACTAGACATGGATCCTTGGCGTCCTCAAGCAGCTGCTCCTCATTCTCCAGAGAAAAGAGACCTGGGCTTTTGCCGCAGCTTTCGGCTGTGGAGTGGGCATTGGATGTGGGACAGTCAAAGGCGTAGGAGGGTACAGAGGCAGCAGACTGAGGTGTCCCCCCATCCTCCTCGCCTGACTCGTCCAGCGCGGGTTGGTCCTTACCATCCAAGTTTGCGTTGTCAATAATGTGGGAGCTGGGGTCATTGATATGAATTTCCCCTTCATTGTCACTGGCTTCATCACCTGAAGAAGATTGTGAGGAAGGAGCTGAAGTGTGTGCAGTGGGAGGGTCGCCCATGACTTCATCAGCAGGGAGAGTCTCAGCTTCCTCTTCTTCCCCTTCCACGTCCCCCTTTTCTAGGTGGATGCCGAGGTCCTGCTCAATGTCGGGTTGGGCTGGGGGTACAGGTGTGCGCTGCTTGTCCTCCGAGCGAGATTCCACGCCTGAGCTGCTGTCATAATCGGCAAGCTCTTCCGGTGTCCCTGTCTCGCTGCCGCTGCTGCAGTGAGCTACCTGCTGAGCGTCTCCCAGGGAACTTGGTTGGCACCCTGGCATCACAGGCCTAGAAACTTCATCCAGTGGGGATTTATCAGATGCCTGGAGGAGAGGCTCTTCCTTTTGTAATGTGTTTCCAAGATCTAGCCAAGCAGGCTGGGCAGGTAGCACAGGCTCAAGTGACTGGTCCAGTGGCTGGCTGGCTGCTATTAGGGGTAGTTGGTCCCATGGTCCTGAGGAGACAGGGGGCAGTGACGGGGTCAGATTTAGGTTATACAGGCAGTGTTCCCCCTCAGCATGGTCATCCTCTACAACATTCTCATAGCTCTCCAGTCCGCCTTCTGTGACAACCTCACTGGCCATCTCTACATCTTCATCCTCTTCCTCATCTTCATGTGGTACCCCTCGGCGGTCTTCTGCTCGTTCAGATCCTACATCCATGTCATCCTGTTGATCAGCTTCCTCCTCCTCCTCCTCCTCTTCATCATCATCATCCTCTTCCTCTTTATGTTTTTCTGGAGTTTCTTGCACAGAATTATAACGGTGAGCCACAGAACATACAACTGCATCCTCTTCCTCCTTCAGGTTGGTCTCACCCAGGATGCATGCACCATCCACATCCTCAGGCAAGATAGCTATATCCTGCTCTAGTGTCTTTATGTGACTCTTACTTAGGTCTTCATTGCCCATATCCACTGTCGAGGGACTCTGAGAACTTACACAGCTAATCAGGTCAACAGACTTAGCTGGGAACTCCTCCATCTGCCAGCTACTGCTCATCTCTGACATTTGCAGACTAAACTGTGCTTCTTCTGTCTCCTCCTCTTCCATAAGAGGAATCTGTGGTGTGGAATCATTATGCTGAGATAGGGTATCTATCAGCTTATCTTCCATTTCCATCAAGCTGGCCTTCTCCTGGTTACTGGTTCTCTCCAGAGCCCCTAGCAAGTCAGGGGTACTCAGTATCTGGGTCCCGTGGTGACAGTCATTCACATTTGCAGCATCTATAACTGGGTTTGAGAGACCCTGGACTGCTGTGCAGCTGGTCAGATTGGTAAACTCTGTTAGGTATTCCACAATAGGCTGGCTCTGTCTCTCCAACTCCTGTGTATCATTTTCCTCTTCCTCTCTTCTCTTTTCCACTGCGATATCTGGCAGTAGTTCGGAATGATGAGATGGGGCATCAAATAGTTCATATTCCTTCCCCTTCACCCTGGCTTCCATTGAACTCAAGGTTCTCTCTGTAGTCTCCAGCAAGTCGAAAGTGCTGTGATGCTGTACTTCCTGCTTACTGTCCTTCACATCATCATCATCATCATCTTCTTCATCATCATTGCTATCATCATCCTCACCATCATCATGATGAACATGATCAGCATCAAGCTCTAAATCTGTCCTCATTGGACCCTGGAATCCTGAGCAGTTAGTCTCAGCTGGGAACTCCATGGGCTGACTACTGCATACCTCCGGCAGCTGCAAACTGAATTCCACCCCCTGCTCAACCCGCTGCTTCTCTTCCTCCTCCTCCTCCTCCTCTACCTGCTGCTGCTCCTTTTCCTGCTCCTCCTCCGATTGATGCTTCTCTTCCTTATTCTCCTCCACCTGCTGCTGCTCCTTTTCCTGCTCCTCCTCTGATTGATGCTTCTCTTCCTCCTCCTCCTCCTCCTCTACCTGCTGCTGCTCCTTTTCCTGCTCTTCATCCGATTGATGCTCCTCTTCCTTCTTCTCCTCCACCTGCTGATGCTCCTTTTCCTGCTCCTCCTCCAATTGATGCTTCTCTTCCTTCTTCTCCTCCACCTGCTGCTCCTCCTTTTCCTGCTCCTCCTCCGATTGATGCTTCTCTTCCTCTTCCTTCTCCTCCTCCTCCTGTTCCTCTTCTTCCTGCTGCTTTTCCTGCTGTTCCTTCTCCTCCCACTGCTTCTCTTCCTCTTCATCTTCCTCCTCCTCCTCCTCCTTCTGTTGTCCATCTTCCTTCTCCAGCTGCATCATGCAGGTGTGTTGAGTGATTCTTGAGCTGTAGGTTGTATCACCTGTGAATTCACTGTCTTTCCCCATAAGACTAACCTCTTCCTGGTCGTCAAGTGTTGCAGTTTCCTCCAAGAACACAGATGGATCCTTCATTAGCTCCTCCTGGTGGTCATTTATGTCTTTAGTGTCTAAATCTAGGTTATCTGACTTGAGAAAGTTCTCCATGGTCTGGGGCATGCTCATGTCAGACAACTGGATACCACACTCCTTTTTCTTATGCTTTTCATCTTCATCATCTTTCTCTTCATATTCTTCATCCTCATCATTGTCTACATTGATCTCCTCATCTGCTTTCTCCACAGCCACCTCAGTTTCTCCGATAGGAGAGATCATTGCAAGCTGGTCTGTGGAAGCAGACACCTGTGGTGTTGATTCAACATGAGGCTGAATTTTTGGTTCATATTCTACTGAGTCCTCTGCGGTTGTCGTGGGTGGCTGGTCCTTGGAGAAGGTGTCATCATGAGCGATTACAGGTTCCACAACAGGGGAGGCACTTTGTGCCTGTAAAGACAGAGAAGCAGGGGTTGAGGATGGAGGTGACTGCGTCAAAGAAGCCACTTCGGGCTCTGAGAGGACAACCAAGTCTTGGGAATCCTCCATCCTGGGAGTGGAGACATTAGCCACCAATGCTTCTTCTTGTGCAAGGTCAGCAGCCTGGGGCAGAAGTTGTACTGCCTCTTCCATTTGGAGAGCATGACCCACATTTGGTTCGGCCACTGGCGCCTGAGAAGCTGTTGCCGCGGTATCAGAAACAGAAGCAGCAGCAGCTTTCTGAAGCAGGTTCTCCTTAGCCTGCTCCTCAGTAGCACTGACAGGCGGCGTGGGTTTAGGGGCGCGTTTCACAGGCATTGGCGTGCTGCTCCCCACCGCTTTCTTGGGACTGGCAGACTTGCTGACACCAGGCTTGGATCCAGCGGGTCGGGGGCTTGTGGAAGCTTTGACCTCCTGGGGTTTTGGACGTGTGGGCTTTGAGTCAGCTGGCTTTGTGCTGGAGACGGGACGCTTGTTTGGAGCGTCAGACTTGGAGGCTGATACTGGCTTAGGAGACTCGCTCTTGGAAGTCTTGGCTGCTGACGGACGACCAGGGGACTCTGTCGGTTTCTTGGCCACAGTGGAAGTCGATCGGCTAACATCTACAGAAAACAGTCCATGTCAGGGACAGTGCATGTTCTGTCTTTTAACCAAAATAAATAATATACCCCTAATTGAGTAATTAAACGTTGTCTAAACTAACAATCTCTGTAGTGCCTTTTTTGCAAAGGGGAATGTAATACAGCCGATGCCAAAAGAGTTTGGATACCTTTCTTTGCAGGAGTTGGGGGCTTGGGAGACTGTGTTGTGGAGGCTTTACCAGCAGAGGGCACTGGAGTCTTGACAGGACCAGGTCGAGCTGATGAGGAAGCTAGTTTCCCTGCTGTGGTTGCAGGTGCAGGCCTGGGCGGAGGACCGGCAGCTGGTCTGGGGGGGGGGGGGGGACAAAAGGGACAGACTAAGACCTTGCAGATTGTCTGTGCCTTCCTCTGACATTTAGCCAAATCGATTTAGGGAAATTTCACAAAAAACTAGGGAAAAGTGCGCACACCCAGAGGGGCCATCACGTGCCCTGGTTAGTAACCCTCTCTCCTTGCCCCATTCATTTTTCCAGTTCTTCAACAGAACTGTCATTTCATTACCAATCTGCCATGCCTCAGATCCCTTCTGGATTTCCTCTAGAGCAGCACAGCTGAGTAGATGGGGGCGGGGCTGGGCAATGCCCAGTGGGTTAGGCCTCTGTGCTTGCGATCGGAAGGTCACCGGTTCCAGTTCCGGCCTCAGCAAAATAGCCACATCTCAGTGGGGCCCTTAAGCAAGGCCCTTGACCTCCCCTCCCCCAAAAAAGCTCCAGGGACACCAGATAAATAGCTGATCCTGCACTCAGACCCCAAGCTTTGCTCTTAGCTCTATATATTTGTGTTTGTCTCTCAAAGGACAGCAAGACAGGATATGCAAAAAAGCAGCCTTCCTGTGATCCCAAACTCGGGCAAATAAAGCGTAATTGTCATTAATGGGAGCAGCATGGATGCTGCCCCCAGCCTGGGTGACGTCCCTAATTGCCCCACTAGTGGGCCTCATCCTTCACAGGCTGCTTGACAGCTTGGGGTCTCCGCACACACTTACCCACATAACAACCGCAGCGGAAATGTGACTCCCGCAACAAACACAAATTTACCATCGTCAAATTTACCCTGTTATTCATTATTTTTGGTTAAACTCAGCAGATGAGCAAGAACGGGCACATTACAGGATATCAGATTCTTACGGTTTAGTCATTTCTGGCAGCTTAGAGAAAAACATTAGGCTATTATTTACAGGCATGACTCAGTTGACATGGGACAACCGGTAGATTAATCCAAAGGGCAGGGTGAGTTATGGGAGCCAAACGGCAGGATGAGACCTGAGCAGGGTGTGGGTTACACCCCCCCAAAATGCGTACCTCTCCAGGACTCCGGAAGCCGCAAACCGCGCCCAACTATGGGCTGAATCGAGAAAGGCTGGTATGAAGGGAGGGTTAGATGCCAGACAGATGGCACGGGTGGTACGATTTTCACGTCAAGGCTCTTTAAATCCGGCCCTGGAGGCTGAAGGCTTTTCAAGCTTGTGTTTAATCCAGCTGTCCCTAAAGATCTCCCTCCTTTATGGCAATGCCCAGTACCACACATAGGTGACCTAGATCTATCATGAATGGACGTTCACAAAAAAACAGTGAATGACCAGTGCATAGCATCAAATTTAGAATTGAAGTTTCCAGTTGCCATTTTCCATCCATCTATTTTCTGTAACTGCTTGTCGTATTCATGGTTCATGGTCAGGGGGGGTGGGGGTACAGAGGCTATGGGCACAAGGCAGGGAACAACCCAGGATGGGCGCCAACCCATCGCAGGGCACGCTCACACACCATTCACTCACACACACCCACGGGCAATTTGGTGACTTCAATTAACCTCTGCATGTTTTTGGACTGGGGGGGGGGAGGAATCAGAGCAGTTGGGGAACATGCTAACTCCACAAACATCGAGCCATGGCAGAGACTTGAACCCTGATCCCTAGATCATTTGTACATTCAGCTTTCAAAAACCATATGGGAGATGGGGGGGGTCCCAATACAGCTTAATGCCTAGCAACACTCCCGTCCCAGAGGTGTAAGGCAACAGTGCTAATCACCACACCACCATGCCGCCCCAGCTGATATTTTAAAAGAATTAATTAAACTCCCTATCATTCCACTGAAGCGCTTGTCTGTTGGAATGTCTGTTAGAGTCGGGCACAAGTGCAACGAATGATCCAGAAAATCAATAAACCAAAACAAATACGGCACAGCCGGTCCTATAAGATTTTACATTAGTTCGTGGGATGGTGAGAAAATATATTTAAAAAAAACTGCATCTTCCAGAACGCTAGGAGAACTGCAGCCCTTCAGCACCACAGGAATTCGGCTCCGTTTCGTGGGCTTCCCTGTGTGGTTGAACGTTGCAGCCGCTCCTCCTGTTGCCAGACCGCAAGGAAGCAGCTGCGAATCCACACACATGGGGAATTTCAATCCTTCGCTACCAAGAAAATGCCAGCCGACCAATGGAGAGGCCGGGAGGGTCCTGGCTAATCTCTAGATGGGAATGCTAATTGTATTGCTTGGGTAAATATCTCAGCGTGGGTCTCCCCCTGGGGCACACCAGTCGAAGAATCAGGCAACCTACAGTAGAGATCTTTGCATATTTGGTACTGAGCCATGTCAACCAGCTGTAGCCAAAAAGCCCAGAGAATGTAAAGTGGGCTGTCTGGCTTTGGGTGGGTAAGACGTCCGGGTGCCTCTCATTGGTCTGTTGACATGCCTACTGTCAGCATCACACCTCAAGGGCCAAGAGTGTCTTTGCCACCTAGCCAGTTGTCATGGGTGTCAACCGGAAACAACTGGCAAGTGGGGAAAAATCTATATTTTTCAACACCAAATGTGAACTATACTGAATGGTATTTCAGATGCTTTTGAAATACTTAAGTTGTTCACTCGAGTGCCAAATTTATATGGTGGGAAAGTACAAATTTAAGATTCTGTAGTCCGTCAAGTCACATCCAAGTGCAGTTAGCTTTTCCGTGAGTGTCAGGCATGCTCCAATTTTATATGGCACTTTGGGGACGGACAACCGAACCGTTGAGAATGCTGCTCGAGGTGCCCCATCCGATTCCCCAGAGCTTGGAACTTTGCTAACCATACAGTAGGTTCATATCTGCAGCCTTTAAGGCTCACAGATAGACAGAGAACCCCAAAAGAGAGTCGCTCACTTTAGCAACGTACTGAAAGGACATGGAGAACGCATGCAGCGGGCGAGATGATTCAGGAGCAAGGAACACGGCGGAATTTTAAAGAGGCAGCACAGAATTTAAGCACAATAGGAAGGTTGTGCAAGCTAGAGGAGGTATATACACAATTTTCAGCTTTCCTCTCACTGCTTAATCCCCAATCTGTTCCCTACCTCTTCCTTCCTCCTCATCCTCCTCACACTTCATCATGCTGAAGCCTGTATTCGACTGGGGTAAGTGCATTTCTGGAAGTAGTGAGGAAAAGTGTAGGCAGATGCGCACGGAGAGCAAGAAAGAAACAGAAGCTTTAAGTGGGAAATACAGGAGACTGCTGTGGGTTTGCATGGATAAATAGCAGATGCTTCAAACACATGGTCGCCATTTTGAAATATGTCCATGAAAGAAAGATCGCAGGGACCGTTAGCAGAACAAAGCAGGAAGGACTGAGGTATCGACAGCAAGTTCCACGTGGGCCTGCCGACCAGGTCCTCTAGAGAGCAGTGACCCCCTTAGCAGGGATGATGAGGAAGCTTCTTTTCAGAGAGCACACAGAACAGAACATCTTTGTCCTAAATCAGGCTTGAGGGATGAGTCGTCTACTGCGCCCAGATACTTGTTAAATATCCTGTGGCCTCTCCCAGGTCTGTGCTGGCAGAAGGCACCATGGATGGAGTGCAGGTCTTCCGGATTAAAGCTCACACACGTCAATCGTTGGGTTTGACTACGAAATTAGTCTCAATCCAGGCATCAGCTTGTGACCTCCTTTGTGAAATTGAAGACATGTACCTTATGGACAAACCGCTTTGTTCCTTATGAACACTGCTTTGTTCCTTATTAACATATCTTAGGCTTTGTATTAATTTAGTGCAGAGTCATTCAACAGGATCATTCCTGACAAAACATTTAAATAATTACTTTTAAATGAAGCTATTGCATTAAGTCATGAAAAACATCATGGCATGGCTGGGGAATTTAAAGTGTTCGGAGCTAAACGACTGCATCATACATTGTGAAAATGACGTTCCATCCTCCTTAAGAGCTACCCAGAAAAATCACACCGACGACCTGCTGGCCTACCTGGTAGCCATGGAGACCGCCGGCTTATCGGGTTTGGCTGCCGCCCCGGTGCTGGATTTGGCGGGTGCCGCCGAGGTTGGTCTGGGAGCTGGGTGACAGACGGGGGGGGGGGGGTGCAAGTGATGACATTAACAGGAATGACGAATGACAGTGAAATGGAGACATGGGGTGAAAATGAGCGACAGGCAAAAAGAGAGATGCAGAGAAATAAGAAGACAAGCTGCTGCAGACATTCCTGTTCTCTTTATGCGATTTATAAGTATGTAGCAGAGAGCTGTAGCCCTGAAGGCTAAAGAAGGGTTTCAGATAGCAGGTCGCTTAATACTACAGGGTTTCAATCTCATATAAGCGGTTGTCACAACGATGTGAGAACAGCGTTACAGCTGCGCTCTGGGGATTGTTCTCTCAGAATGCGAGCATATGGGCACGAGGCGGATGCAGCAGACAGCGCATTACCTGCGGTTTTGGGCTTCGCTTTCGCATCATTACTTGTCACAGCTGGTGCTTTCTTCTTTGGCGATGGCGTGCCGGCCGCGCCAGCCGCGCCAGGAGCGGAGGTGGGTCTGGCAGCTGCCGGCTTCTTTTCCGCCGGTTTGGTCGGACTGACGGACTTCTTGGCGGGTGCCGGCGCCGGGGCCAGTTTCTTCTTCTCCGACGCTGGGGGGGCGGTTTTTTTCGGCACCCCATTTGACGCCGGCTGCTTCTGGACGCCGTTGGCCACGCGGTTCGACGCTGGGCTGGGCCGGGGGGAGGTTACACTGGCCTTTGTGTTGGTGACGGCGTTGGCGCTGGGCTTCGCTCTGGTGGGGCCCTTCGCTTTGGCCTTGGTGTCTCCAGATTTGGCGCTCTTCGTCTTATCACCTGGGGGCTTCCCTTCCCCCGCAGACTTCTTCACCTCGGGGGGTGCCGCTGGCTCCTCGCACACAGGCCCCGCCCCTTCCCTCGCATCCATGGGTTCCATGGCTGCCGTGGCAACCCCATCCGGTTTCATCTCCCCTCTGGTGTGGATTTCCGAGATGTCAAGCCTGCGAAGCCAAGAACATGACAGGCGGAGTCAGTGGCGGCAACTCGAGTCGTTGAAACCGACCTAAAAACACAGAAAAACAGTTAAGAATCACCTGGAGAAAAAAAAAAAACACGGAAACACCCAAAATTCCCAAGACTGTCTGCACTGAACAGAACAGAAAAATGAGGGCAAAAACCTGCGGTAATAATTAGTCGCCAAGCCACCATTAGCACACTGGGCTAATTCATGAACCACTTTAACATCCTCTGAAAACATGCACGGGGAGGCAAGAGAGAGCTCCTTTCTGACACTGCTCCATTTAGGCTGATCCCAACAAGCAGGGTCAGTATGGAACTGAACAGACTCACGGGCCAATCCTGACTGCCGATGCAGCCACAAAGTGCGCTTGTGTCAGCGACTGCACTGAACTTCCAGCAGAAGGCTCACAATAAACAACGCTGTTCCTCATCCACCCTCTAGTGCCAATGGCCACAGCTTGGTCTTGTCTGGCCGCTAAACTCACTAATTATCTCCAGACAAAGGGGAAGTTGACAACATTTTGTGCCGCGATCAAGAGTCTGATCCATTTGTAAACGTAAAGACCCCTTTAATGGCAATTCTAGATCGACGCGTCTGGTCTCCCGAAAATCGATCTCCCCGAGCCGACGGCCCCGGGTGTGAATGGGAGGTCGGACCGCGGCTGCTGCCTGACGTTCAGCAGCCAAAGGAAATTGGAAGGCATCCCGGCAACCAGTCAGGTGGGTGGG
>JAODJW010000045.1:2331213-2346107 GCA_026777045.1 Hyperopisus bebe
CCCCCCCCCCCCCCCCCCCCCCACCCACATCACCAACTTACCCATCATCCTCTAGGACAGAGAGAAATGGACATTTTGTAAGGATAAAGTGTGACAGTATTGTTTCATCATGATGTGTTGATGTTCCTGGGTGGATAGCGAAGGTCTCGGGGGAAACACAGGTTGCAGAGCGGGATAAGCTCTGTGTTCTCCTGCGACTGCATGCCAGGCTTGGGGGTGTGGGGGGGGGGAGATGTGGGTGCGGCTTCCCCAGTCTCCGGCTTCTGATCTGCGGCTGCATTGTTTAGTGATGGCATTTATGTGGTTCAGAGTCTAAAAGAATAAAAAAATAAAACTTGGCCTGCCTGTCTGAAGTGCTTTGTTCCTCTAGGGGGGTCAAAGGTGCACCGGCGTAATGCATAAACAGGCAGAAGAGCAGAGGCAGGGAAGACCGTCAGACAGTGCATAAACACGGGAGAGCACACGTGGATGTGTGCATAGACGTAGACCCACACGGACACGGACCCCTGAACGGTCTCAGTCAGTGACACTTGTGCAGTCACTCGCAGACACACTGATACACACAGGCACCCACGTAAACAGACGCTCAGAGGCACACAAAGACCCACGGATGCAGAGAGACTCGTGCAGAGACTTACAGACTCAGAGACCTGCATTTAGGGGGAACAGGAGTAGGACGTCATGGAAGGCGTTGAATGTCTTGGCATGGGGGCATGTGAGACACAACAATGAGAGGAAATTTGGGTCCAAAACAGCTCAGCGAGTGGAAGCAGGAAGGGGCCGGGCAAATCTGCCACTCAGACCACCCAGTTATTAGACTCTTTGTGCTCCGCCCCAACACCCCCCTCCCATCCCTGGTTACTGATGCAGAGACGGAAGCTGTTAACAAAAAGATCCAACATTCGTGTCGCACAAAGGCAGGACTTGCTGATGTTAGCCTCTGATACTGAACCTTATCTCACAAAATACGACATGACAATTTAACTATTCAATGTACAGGCCCAAGGCTCACAGAAAACAGAGCAGGTCTCTGTGGAATATTCTGGCACCTCACATGGCAGTGGCGTATGGTTCTTGTGCTGCCTTATGTAAGTAATCTGCCGTTTTGTGCGGCACACTGGACCACAGCTCTTGGGGCAGTCAGGGAAGACTCACTAAATAAAAACTGTCCATATTACCTTCATCTGTGTGCATGTCCTTTGTCCATTTGTCTGAGAAAGGTTACAGGCTCAGTGTTGTGCACATGTGTGTCTGGATGTAAAAAGTGTCAGTATTGAAGGTGTAAGATTTTTTTTTTCCCAGTCTGTTTTGTAAAGTTCTACTATGTTCTAATCTGAACGGACACCATCATAACAGCTAAATGTGTTTCTATATAAATTTATATAATAAATACAAATACTGCCTCTGTATATTTAATAAATATATCTGCATGTGAATTTACACCACTATTGTGTCCTGTTTTCTTTTACTCGCATCTTCCACTTTCCCCTCCCACTAATTCTGGAGAACATCGCTTTCATTTCCTTGAGAATAAAAGCGCCCTCTAGCGGACGATAGAATCATAACGACTGGGAAAAAAAAATTGCCGACTGTCATTTGTAAATTTTCTCGTCAATAAAACATAAGCCACCTTGGATAAAACAACCTACGGGCTGCTCCATTAAGGCTTAAATGCTTATCAAAGCTGATGTTACCTTAAGTGTACACTTAAGTGGCTGAGGACATCCAAGCGAGAGAGAGTGATGCAGCAAATGATTAAGAGCAGTGCCAGTGCAACACAGCAGTAGGAATACAATCAATTGTCGAAATTTTATATGCCTGTAATAAAAAAATGTGCTGTGTTACGAATAACTAGTATTCAGGAAAGCTAAGCAGCCATTAGGGAGAATCAATGACTATTCTTCAAAAGGGGCAAACATTCAACCTCGAAATAGAGATCAACCCAACACTGAAGGGTGCTGCCCAGTGTTAAAAAAAAAAAAAAAAAAAAAAAAAACATTTTCATAGCTACTGTGAGTAATTTCATTCATTCATTAATTCACAGGACCCAAAAGGCCCAAAAATCAAAATACAAAGTTGCTTTATTGAGACATAAAATTTATACATTTAAAATGAATAATTTATTGCTTTTGTGTCTTGTAACAAGCACATAAAATCCAACACTGAAAAAACAAAGATAACTACAAGGTAACTGGAACAAGTTCATTCATTCCTGTCTTCTCTCAACATTTAAAATAAGATTACATTTGAAATTTCCAATTTCCTTCACAACATCCTTAGCTGAGTTCCACCTCACATGTTCATTGCATTGTTTTCTGTCTAAGTCAGAAGTTCACTCTAGATTGCAGGCACACAGAAGCAGCTACTTTGTGGGTCTTACTGTGAGCTTGAAAGACTGCAGAGATGACAGGCAAACAGATAATCACCATCAATAATGCAAAGTGACTCTCAGGGTTCACTGTCTCGGCTGGGTCGGGCTTCCTGTGAGATGCCTGGTTGCAGAAACAGCCCCCTGAAAGCAGAATGTCTCACGGAGTGGAAAAAACAATCAATAAAACTACAGTCTTTGCTATTTTCTATTTTCTTAGACTAAAGTAAGAATTTTCTGAGACAGGTGTGTGTGTGTGACGGATAATTAGCAAGTGAAGCTGGTCTCGTAACGAGGACACGCTGCAGTGAGAATCAGGTCTCCACACTGGTCACGCTATGAGTAAAGCTTTCGTTGATTGAGTAAAACAGCAAAAACACAACAATTACGCAAACAAATATTAGCAGATAAATTGACAAATAAAAATTAGGATCTGTAACATTCTGGTAGGGGACAAGACAAAGTAGGTCCCCTCAAAATCTGCACCTATGACTGGCGTAAGTCCCTAAAAGACCTGTTTTTAAAAACCACCCCCCCTTCAACAATAAGGGGAGGAAACGCAGTCTGATCGACAGCTTTGCAAAATTCCATGAGGTTGTTTTGAGTCTGACACCATAAAAAATCTTTTCCCTTATCCATGAACATCACTGTCCACATACCTAACATTATACCACCAAAAAAATATTTAAAATGAAAAGTAAAACTTACGAACTACCAAATTATGCCTTTTATAAGGTATTTCAACTAAGCTGACCCAGTTACATTTAGGTTTGGTTGACATGCAAACCATCCAAGGAAAAAAAATAGACGTTAAGTCATTCTGCCTAAGGCTGCCTGTTAGAGAGATAAAATTAAATTAACTGAGAAATGTCATATGCATGAACTCCCAGCTTATCGTGATGCTGTGACTCAGACAGCAGAGGGTGCTGAAGATCCAAAGTCAGCTCACTGTCCTTGAAGAGTCTCTCCAAGACAGTGCCAGGACAACAAAGTGTTGAGGGAGTCAAGGCGAGACCTTCCTCTCACCAGTCGCAGCAGCAGAAGGGGGGGCAACCCGCCGTTTCCAGGCCACGGAACTTTCCAGAACTTGGTGAGTCAGTGCACTTTGCGATGAAAGCATGCATGTCAGAGACATGCTCGGGTTCCTGGGTTTGTTGCTGCAAAAAATGCAGGAAGTTAGCCAACTGCTCCATGACACCCGCAGTTCCTCTTCTAAGCTCCTCCCACGCCCTCTAAGCTCCTCCCATGCCCTCTAAGCTCCTCCCATGCCCTCTAAGCTCCTCCCATGCCCATCTCTTTGCATTTATCAATCCAAAATCCATGAGACTGCACCCCCTCTCCCCTGCCTCCTTACCTGTGCCATCAATCTCTCTCTGCTACCCTACTTTTCAGTCAGACTATGTCCTCCATCCCAGACTAGAAGGTCATACATACAAGGCACAGCAAACTGAAGCATCAAATCCATGCAGGGTTAGTGGTTCAGGTGCTAGAACAGGTTCTGTATTACAGTTCCAGACAAAAGTCTGTCACACCTGCTTTTAATGCATGTCTTCCTATTTTAGCGATGTTATTCACCATATTGTAAAAGGCCTCAAGGCAATGAAATACTGCGACGATTAAGAGAAGCTTCTAACATCACAAAATTTTCTCAAATTTAAGACTCTTCAAAATAGCCCTCTTTGGCTTTGGTGACTCTCGGCATTCCTTCAACAAACATTCAGATGAAGCCACCTGGAATGATTCTCCGACAGGCCTCCGACAGTTTCCATAAGTTCTGGGCGCAAGTTGACTACCCTGCTCTTCGAATTCAACTCATCCCAAACCAGCTCTATAGGGTTTAGGTTGGGGGGGGGGGGATTGTGGGGGCAGGTCATACCATGAGGGGTGCTCAGAGTCTTCATCTTGTTAAAAAAAAACAAATGACCTTCATTACGTGTGTGCAGACTTTTAACAGGCACTGTATCTTGTTGTGCAAAGTGCCTAACGTGACAAATAACGATAAAAATCAGTAAGAACTGCAAGGCACTCTATCGCCCAAGTGAAAAAGCAGGCAGATTGAGAAATCTTTAGCAATACTAGATTTCTCCGAACCGGCATAACGAAGCCCTGGCCTGCAGAATCACAGCGCATTCTGTCTCTCGGTCCAGCGTACCGTGATGTTGTCGTAGGCCCCGGTGATGAGGGCGATGAAGAGCGACAGCACCATGTAGATGAAGAGGGAGATGAAGGAGTAAAGGTAGACCTGGCTGAAGACCCAAACCAGCGTGCTGCTGTCCTGCATCTCGGTGAAGGTCACGAACATGTCGTCGCCGTTGATCAGTGAGAACAGGCACTCGGACACCATGGAGAGTGAGCGGAACTAGGGGCAGGCGGAAATGCGTTCATAAGAACCCGAGGACGAACTGAAGCGTCTCATCGATCAGAAGATTGATGGAAACTGTCGCCACTGTACAAGAGCCATTTGGGAGTCTAAATAATTTATCAGCTTTTCAGAAGAACCTTAACTGTATCATAAAGAAAATGATTTAAGTGCATTTAGTGTTTACACTGAGAACATGACAGTCAAGGGCAGCTGCACATTTTTTTACAGCTGCTCTTTGTCCAGTATCAGTAGTGGCTCGCACATCCTGTCTGCCACGTCTGGAGGTCGTAGGTCAATCTAGGCCCGATTTGGTGGGGTTTCAGGCATCCTATACTTAGTATCAACCCCCAGAAAAACTGGCGTCCTGCATTTCTTCAGTTAGAAAGATGCAAATGTACTGGGTGCTGAGTCACAACCATACTGGGCCCCCCTAAGGATCAAATTCCAGAATGGCTCCAGCCTGCAGCCCCCATGAACCCCCAACAGATGTGGCCCCTATCTGCGGAGTCACCTCCTGTGTCACCTTCCTGTATAACTGACTGATAATTAATGGAATTTTCCGATATGACACTTAATATTGCGTAACTAACTGTTATATTTCGCCTGTTTGGAAAGCCAGGCTGGGAAATGTTATTAAAATTATTTATATCTAAAATCTCGGAACAAAGACAATAGTGTTTTATTTCCATTCTGTCATCATCCATACCTTTAATCCAGCCAAGGTGCAATACATAAGATTTCATTAGTACTGGGGCGCTGAATCGATGGGAGTTCCCACGCCACCCCCCTGGCCTCACCTTGACATGGTACGGCCCAAGCACGATCCAGCCACAGAAACAGTAGCCCAGGTAGATGACAGCCACGCAGCAGCAGAAGCGGATCACGCTGGGGAAGGCCGCTCGGAGGGTGACGATCAGGATCTGAGCGAGAGAGAACAGCCAGCTGGCAATCAGTGCACCTTCATAATGCATTCATGAAACATTCAGGGCACCTTCATAATGCATTCATGAAACATTCAGGGCACCTTCATAATGCATTCATGAAACATTCAGTGCACCTTCATAATGCATTCATGAAACATTCAGTGCACCTTCATAATGCATTAATAGAGCATTCACAAGCAATACGCAAGTATAACTTTCTAACATACCTTAACAGCTTTAGTATACATTAATAACAAACATTATATTTGTATACGTGTATGTTTGTTGTTAATGTATATTAAAGCTGTTACGGTATGACTGGATGTTAAGGTATACTTTCATACTGCTTATGAATGTTCTATGAATGCATTATGAAGGTGCACTGAATGTTCTATGAATGCATAAAGAATGCATTATGAAGGTGTAATTATTGTGAAGTTCCACCATTTATTCTAAGGCTAAATACTGCCCCTTTAAAAGATTATGTACAGTTTTTAACAGTGATGCCCTCTGCTGGCACATGTCCATCACTCACGTTGTATTTCTGGAAGAAGCTCAGGTATCGGAGAACTCCCACCCAGACCAGGAGCGTCGAGGTGCCCAGCAGGATACCGCACACGTCATACGAGGAGAGGTTCTGAGGGCGATGGAGAGACAGGCTGTGACTGACATCCAGTGGAGATTAGGCAACTACCCCCACCAAGGTCTCTCATGGAAGTGGAACAGTGCCAGTTAAGTGGAGCTTAAGATGCCCAGAGTATCCTGGCTGCCGGCCCATACGGCGTCATGTGGTCCAACCGGCCACTGTAAAGTTCTAGGTGATCAGGAACCCGAAGCCTGACGGACGCTGCGCTGACCTTGGACTCGATCCCCATCTTGATGAAGCTGCCGGTGATGGTGAGCACGTCGCTGATGATCAGTAGGATGTACCAGCCGTTGATAAACTCCGACCTGTCGGCCCAGCTGACGCACTGGCCCAGCCGGGCCTGGGAGAACCGCACGTACTCCTGGGATCACCGGAGAGAAGGATGAACGGAGACGGAGAAGCGAGTGAGCGCTGCTCTGATCCTGACCTCCGATGTGCCTTCTAGGTTGGCTCGTCTTCCTGACCTTCCCCACCTCCCTCCTTCTCTCCTCCTGCTTTCCCATCTGTTCTCTCGCCTCCTCCCCCGTTCCCACCTCTTCTCCGACGGCCCCCCGTCCCCCCAGCTCTCTGCCCTTCCCTCGCTCTCTCACCCGTTGCAGTAGAACCCCCCGCAGGATGGAACGTCCACACAGCAGGAGGGACATCAAGCAGACCAAGGACACCAGCATGTCGAGTGTCAGCTGCATGTAGTTCTCCGCTGTCGAGGTAGGGGGCGCCGGTGGGGTCAGCGGCAATAATCACATCAGGGATGGATGAGTTAGAAGGATGACAAAAGGACAAAAGGTAAAGGGAGGAAACACTGAATTGGTTAAAAATGTCTTTGAAATCTTTCTCAGCATGCACTTTTGTGGTCTTCATTAATTTTTGTGGTGGATCATCTTGCACCCCATTTACTGTGCTGGACCCCCACCGCCCACCCGCCCACAGAGTCCCTCCCTCACCATGTCCCGACACACTGGGGTCCGTACACTCCTGAATGGAGGCCTGGTTGATCAGACTGACCTTCACTCTGCCGCTGTGAGCTTTATTATCCAGGACTATCTGTGAGCAAGCAGGGAACACAGTAACCTGTATCTGTTAGTGATAACACTAGTAAAAAGACATCACGCACTCACACAGGCATGCACTCTGAGCACTAATCACACATACTGATCTGGGGTCAGCAGCTGCGACCATCTCGCTGAGTAACACCAATGACTGCAAACACCAGTGATGTTACGGAAAACGCGTGGCAGGAAGTGCTGGAATGGGACTGGACCTCCCAAACACAGCACCCAACAACACCCTCACCGTGATCGTGAAGGTATAGCAGTCTGGGATCTCGTTGTTTATGATGGTCTGGATGTTAATGGCCTTCAGCTGAAACTGGATGGTGACGTTGACAAGCCTTGCAGCGAGGATGAAAGGGATGTAGGAGTCAGGCAATCAAGGATTAAAGAGAGAACAAATAGTGATTGCACATCACAAATAGTGATTGCACATCACAATTATGGAAATTACAATAGGACTGTGGAGTGAGAGTGTATGGGTCTGAGCTTTGCAGCCCTGGTGAGGCATGTTCACAAGAGTGTGTTTCTCACTTTTGGAAGTTGAGGGCGAAATTCTTGTAGCTGCTAGATGGGAGACCAGCGTCGTCTGATTCCGGAGCAGGAGGTACCGTCAGAGGGTTCACTCCAACGCAGTCTGAGAACAACAAGGAGAAAAGTGAACAAACAGTGAAACTGTGTAGAAAGCATAAACACAGACAATTCAAAACCTCGACAGTCAAACAGGCCTCAAATCTGATCATATCCGGGAAGCAGCTTCACCGATGTGTATGTTATTTATGATATTCTAAGAATAGGAAAGGATGTCGGCTTTTAACTAGATTACCGAACCTTTTGTAATGACGTTTTGGAGCGCAGACACGAGCTACGAGGAAGCTCACCAAAGAATTTCTTTTGTAATGAAGTACTGAGAGGCACAGATGAGGAAAATGATCAACAGCTGGCAGACTAAAAAAGCAGATGGATGCTGACGATCTTGAAAGGAGGTTCAGCACCAAAACCAAAAGACAATCCAGGCCCAGTCCAATCAAGTGTAGACCAGTGAAAGTCTTTGAGTATAAAATGGACAGAAGCATAGTTATTTTCAGAAACAATCCAAATACGGGAGAACTGATCTGCTGTCACAACTACACAGGTTCAATAAATCCTCTCTGGGATCTTATTCTGTTTTTTTTCTAGGTAAAATTCTTTGTTCTTTATGAGTTCTAGCTTTGCTTGGAGGTTCTGGTCATATTTGGCTGCTCGATAATGATGATTTATTTATGAAAGCTTTTCAGTGTTTGGGATCTTTTTGATCTATTAGGGGAAAACAAAAAACACTGGCATGAAAGTGCGGTAAAGCAATTAACGAAACTGCATACAATCAAAATTCAAGAGTAATGAATCTTAATCCATGTAAATCGATCAGAATGTTGCGTTAGTGTAACATGACAACATGTCGATTATGCCCATGTTCTAGCTTGTGATAAAGAGAGATGGACATGAAATATCCTAATTATTTTTAAGTCCCAAGGGCAGGACACTAATCTATGTTTTTTATTGCCCACAATAGCAGAAAAATCCTGTTTTACCAACATACCTAGTAAGTCAAGATTCAAAATAAACGTTAAATGTTAAAAAAGTTTGTCTTTGCTGGTGGTGCTACAAAATGTAACAATGTGGTAAAAAAAAAATCAATGATATTCCTTAATTAGCTAGATGTGATTAGAAAGAGCTAATTATACTGACCAACTTCTGTGCATTCTAAGCTAACAGCATGCAATGAAAATTGCCAATGCACAGTGTACCTAGCTAGGTGCTAATTACTTTTCAGGATGAACTCAAAAATGGTGCTGGATGCAGTTCAGCCCTGTTCCCCTCTATCATCTATTTGCAGGTGCTGTAGATAGTTAACATCCACAATAAAAATAACATGTTAAAATGCAGAAATGCAAATTTGTTTATTCTGGATGCAGACATCTTATTAGCCCTGACAGCCGGCATACTTAACGATCATGCGCATGCAAAGTACTCAGCAATTAAAGCTGATTCTAATGACAGCAGAGACACTAACGGATGGTGGGGTGCATGAGGAACAGCAGGCTGCCCTGTGTCTGACTGGCTAATCTGATAAAACTACAGCTGAATCAAGCCGATTTTTTCCCAGTGATTTCTTAGAATCACATATTAAATGACTGAGCTGGAGTCGGAGTCTGAGTCTTAGGTCCTGTTTAAACTGGTGTTTAAATGCGTCTTGGGCGATCGGATCATAAGCAGACAGCCGAGATACATCGCCGTTTACTCCTGTGTCGCCATGGTGTTCAGATGACCACTTCTGTTCAGGTTTTGTTACAGCCCCACGGTTATTGTGACGTCCTTGTTAGGGACACATCAGGACGATTAGCGTTTATACTACAAAAGACGTGGTCAAATGCGTCCCGGACCGCCTGGGGAAGTGGCTTGGGTGATCGGATCACAATGTATCTTGGTGGTTGTTCACACTTGTATTTAGCGCCGTCCACTTATGTAAAGAGTGCACAAGAGTAAACTGTCAACCCAAGTGTAAACAAGGCCTTATTCATAACCGTATCAAGTCCAGTAATACACACCAATAATTCCATTATCCAAGAAGCACATTACCAGATGAAACGTACATATGCCTATCAGCTCCTCACGGGCTGGATGGATGGAGGCTTTTTTGTGACTGATGATGAGCCCAAAGGACAAGAGACCATGAGAGGTATGGGACATACCATTTATGACGTGGGGGTCAATGTGAAGTATGGGACGTACCAGTTATGACGTGGGGGTCAATGTCAAAGGTGTCATTGGCCGGGTCGATGGTGCCTTCCTTGTAGTACTGTTGGCACAAGGACAGGGCGCTGCCATTTACGCCCGTCCCGTACACGTAGGCATAGCGCTCCACAGTCGCCGTGGGCAGAGTGAGGTACTGAAGAAGAGAGGAGATGAGGGTCGGATGTCAGGTGGGGAGGGGAAACTTTAAAGCACAGATGTGCCACTTGATTATCCTCTTCAGAGGAACCATTTACAGATTTGAGGTATTCCAGAAAACTGAGGCAAAGGAAATGAGCAGATCAAGATGGCACCTGTTCAATGGTGAAGTCGATGTGGCGGTAGACGTCGCGCTGCGTGTAGACGGCCAGCACGCTGTCCGCACCCGGCCTATAACCTTTCAGGAAGAGGTGCTTGAAGGCCGCTGTGTTCTCCTCCTTGAAGGTGACCACCATCTGGTTGCTGAGCCCAAACAGAACCAACTGTGGCGAGGAAAGCGGAAGGGACTGGGTGACACCAATGAAGAGAGGGGGCCACAGGCATGGGCGTAAATTGCGGGGGGGATGGGGGGGTTGTAGCCCCCCCAATAAATCAAACTAGCTAATACAACCTCCCCAATAATCATGTTTCCCCCGTAATGGGTGGAGACCTCAACCCCCCCAATGTTCCAGCCAAAGTTACGCCCTTGGCCACAGGCGACACCTGTGTGTTACCCTGCCCCCCCCCGGTGATATGAGCTTTTATTCCTGGAACTTGCAAACATGCAACTTGAACACCTTGGACGGGTGTCTGGCTCCTATCGGCCACTGTTTGGTGTGGACCACTCTAGGGGTGTTTCTCAATACCAAGAACGCAAAGATCGTACGCTTAGTCTTGACAAGAACGGACTAGCGAACTTGCCTCCCAAGAACTTGGGATTGGTCCCGCTTGGTGATGATGCAACCAATTTATCCTTGATATTTAGGGCAGGGCAAGAACAACGTCTGGGGATTTTAACCATCCTCTGTAGTTCTGTTCTTGGTATTGGAACTGGTCTGTGCCAACGGACGATGGCATCAAATGGGTTTTATTAACACAACTATGGTTAAGAATGTATATTGAGAAACACCCACGGTCCCACCTAGAGGGCGGAGCGGGTACCTGCACGGTGACGATGATGATTTTAAGCAGCTGCAGGCCCAACTTAAAAGGCTTGCGGCCCTTGGCGTGGTACTTGTCGCAGGGGCTCATGAAGAAATACTTCAGCTTTCTGCGCAGCTCAGCTCCCTCCCCCTCCAGCTCTGGGGCGGCACTGCGGCGATCGCCCTCAGGACTGAGGTCACTGGAGCCGTATCTCGTCACTGGGGTCAGCAACTTGTCCCACTCTGACGAAGCAGCTGACATGAAAAGGGAAACAAACTCAGCTGGAACTGGGGGGTGGGAGATCAAAGCCAAGTACAACTAATTTAACTAAAGTTAGCTAAAATGCTCTCAAACAGCATCACCCGATTTCAGTCCTGGATGACCAGAATCCAGATTTTCCTGTTCAAACATGCCTCCTAAACCAGGTAATTGGCTGATTAAGATTCTTGAGCAGAGATGTCTGCAGACTTTGGTGGATTGGACCATAACTGGGGACCCCTGCTCTAAAGCAAGAGAAATAAGGGTGACCTCACACCCAAAATGGAACAAATATGGAGTGATCCACCGACTAAAAGCATGTACAGACTCACACTCACACAGATGGCAGTAGGCAGCAGAAATCAACTGAACACATGATGAAATTCCTAAAGGAAACCTGATGTCAACTGAATTTTGATGACTATTTATTAGGGACCGTTACAAATCTATTTTCCAATGACAATGAACATGCTGGATGATAATGTATATTTGTATTTAAATATTATTTCAATGGATATGTGGCGGCTGTGTTTAGTATAGATTCTTGCATTGACGGTCCAAGAAATACGTAACGTAATTCAACGTTTAAGATATTCTGAAAGCTTAAAATATCTTTTAATCCTTTACCGTAGTCAGCATAGGTTCTCTCAGACATGCTGTCAGCACCTTATTGCACAATCTCTCCCCACAAATTGTACCATCTCAGGCAAAATGAGTCATGACAACGTGACGAAAAACCCTCCCAAATATCCATGAGTTTTGAACTGTTCAAATGAACTATTAGACGGAAAGTTTCACATCACAAATAAATGCAATTTATTAATACACCGCCAATGCGCGGTTACTTAAGTACTATATGAATATCACACTTCGAACCTCCAGGAATATCTAACAGCCAGATGTAACTACGAAAAAAAATCGTAATCATACGTCCGTATTGAAAATGAATATAATCAGAATTAGAGAATTCAGGAGACTCGGAAGTGTGGGTTGTACTAATGATTGCAGAAACTTAACGAACGCAACTTCTTATCCTGTATCGTTTGAAAACCGGTTTCTCAACTTTGACAGGGTTATTACAGACGTGCTCCAAACCAAGCACAGAAGAAAGGCAATGTCTTTGTTCTATACTACCACTTGTTATTGCGAGAAGAGAAACACCTGATAACATGAGTGGGACTAGCCGATAGATTTTTTTAAGAAACCAAGGGTAAAAAGGTGTAGCTGTATTTATGAACCTCTAGATGGTTCATGTCTGTAAGGTTCTCATGCATTGTAAACGTCTGCATAAATTTCATATATATGTTAAAAAGCTTTATAACTGTCTGCCACTGCATTCATAAATGAGAGAACACAAGTAAACGTACATTTGAAAACATTAGACGGTGTTAGTCACGAATTAGAAAAGTACCAGGCTGCACATGCCTACTAATTACAGACCCAGACTGGCACATACTGCAATTTAAAGGATCTCCGTGTTTTCCTTTCCAAAAACGGCACAATAACAAGTCTGTGACCATTAATTATCTTACCACCTGTCCCAGATAAGTTAATTTTTAAAATTTATGCTTCAGTGGTTTTGGGATCGATGGGTTATTTTGGAAGCTAAATCATTAGCGTGCTTGCTCGAAAACACAACACGACTTAGAAACCAAGCGCATAGTGATTGGCGGTACGTGCAGCATTTTACAGAATTTTACACGGGATCAATCCAAACGTTAACTGCGGTTTTCTGTTTCATGACATTATCCATTCATCCATTCATCCATCCATGAAACAGTGCATCACACGCTACGCGATTATATATTCACAACCATTTTAAACCACCGTCTTCGATTTATTCGTCGATTATTAAATGAGAAAACAAAATTTTGGCAGACCAACCTGAATCTTTTCGGCTGCAGTTATTACAATTCCTTGTAGCCATTATGAAATCTCGAAACGCGTTAAAAACAACGAAATAACAATAATTACATCGTTGCAATAAAATGACAAACGTCGGTATGAGAGCTGCGGGTGCTGCGCGCCGCGTGGCGTCATCCGTAATTGTACCGGTGCAGAGCGACGCCGCGCGCGCGCACCCGCGCGCTACCGAGACCCGCAAAGAGCCGCGCCCGCAACCGGCGTCTGCTTCCTCCGTGATCATGTGAGGGCCGCAGTGTGACGGGTCTGAGAAACGGCACAGGAATTTTCCGATCGGAGGGACGGCTCGTGGCATGTTTGAGGAAGAACCCGATCGCCATAATTTAAGGAAATTATGACTACTGCAAAATATCGTGTCGTGGCTGGGAGCGCATTAATCATCATGCTGTATATGATCTGCTGTCCTCCTAGCGGGACACAATTAAAGCTGTTAGGTTAAGAGAAAGTTGTGTACGTTCAGACACACATTTGCTGTGCACCTGCACAGTAAATAGAGTAAAATTTTTAGTTGAAACACACTTAAAAGAATACTGGGAACCTCCTGCCTGTATTGTGTACTCAGGGCTTTTGGAGGGACAAGGATGTCATGGTAGATTCAGGGGGCCTAAAATCAGCCCACCCTCAGCAAACTATCTACTGTACATGGGACCCGTATTTCTTCAAATTGAAAGATGAAAATGCCAACCCACTTGGGAGGGTCCTGAGATGCCATTTTGTTCTTGGGGAGTGTTTAGCTATGCCTGACGGCGCCCTCCTGGTGTCCAACTCCTTCTTCTATTTTGGGAATTTTCTTATTGTACTAACAGAAACAAGGCATATTTGACTATATTCATTATATTCATAAAGAATAATCACAGGAAATCATACATTATCAAATCTACAAAAAATAATTCAATAATTTTCCAATATATATTGTTTTATTTCAACACTTCACATTTCAGCACGAGGAACTGCACGTTAACAAAAACCAGCGATTCAAAGCCCAGACCAACATAATATCAGATGAGACAACTGACGCTAAACTGCCCAATTTTTACACAAAACTATGTACACACACACACACACACACACACACAACTTACTGATCAACCATTTCTCCACAGATTTGGTCACCCGGCACATTTCTTCTCCAGTCATCCGTTAAGCTGGTCAGCAGAGATGTGTTCAACTAGAATTTAACTAGTTAAATTCAGCCACTTGGTCAGTGAGTGGATGACAAGGCTACCCACTCAGCATGCAGCATTGGGGTGTCAGGGCTCAACTCAAGTCTGCAAAGGAGCCAGTTCTGTTTCACTCCCCCTGACCACAAAACTGCTTTATTAATGTCATTAATTAGGTCACCTCACCTGGTTCCAGAAGAATCAAAACAAAGTTATTTTTAACATCTGCAGGATTAACCCCCTTTAAAATGAGACATAAACCCCCCTGATTCTGACCCCCCCCCCCTTCCCGAGTCACTTCCTCCCCCCTCTAT
>JAODJW010000045.1:2346207-2363533 GCA_026777045.1 Hyperopisus bebe
CCCCCCTCTATCTGCCATCCAGGGCTTTGTCCCGCGCGATGACCGCCTCGTCAAACTTGATCATGAGTGTGGTTCCCTTATGCCAGTGCGCGGTAACCTTGGCCGGGAAGCCACTGTGGGTGAGGATCGCCTCCACGATCCCGGCCGTGAATGCGGCGCAGTTCAGCGTGCTGTTCTCCTTGGGCACCGAGATAAAGGCGTTGATCAGCGGCTCCTTCTCGATGATGTAATACGTTTTGTCGTCATCGTTCGCCTGCTCCAGCTTGTCAGCCTCCTTTCCGAACAGGGCCTTCCATACAGACACCTGACAATCATAGTCATTTATATTAAACTATGCAACTTTTAATAAACTTGATATCTTGCAAATGCACACTGATTCGTGCAATACCAACAGTGCTCATCTTTATATGAATACAAAAACACAATTTAAATCGTTATTCCTATCTAATTTTGGAAAGGTGCTCCTGTGCATTAAGTAAATAAAAATGTAGCAATCTTTAATAACAATAAATTAATTACAAAATGCTTCCCACTTACGCTTTAAGAACAGGACGGGCGCTAAGCACACAGCGTACCTTTATGAAGAGCAGTATGTTGAGCACCTTCGTCTCCCTTTTGCCGTTCTTTTCTCGCAGAACCAGTACGTCCAGCAGGCTGGCGCCCACGCCCTGGCCCAGGTCGGCGAGGCGAGCCTGCAGCTCGGACACGGAGTAGACGCGGCTCTGGCAGTACTGCACCATCTCGGAGAAGAGCAGCGCGAAGGCGCTGACGCTGACCTCCGTCTTGGGCCTGGTCAGGGAGCGCTCCAGGATCGCCGATTTGCCCCTGGTGAAGCGGGTGTCCATCCTGCAGCCTGCGGCTTACACTGCAACGGGAGCTTCTACTCGCAATATTTTATTTAGCGTATTCAACTTAACATCAAGCTGTCAATGCAAACGGATCCAGCACTTGAGTCGACAAGTCCAGGTAAAACCGATCGGCTGCGCGTCTGACGGGCCGTATAATGTACAAGATCACGCACAAAAAATGCTGGATGTGTTATACAAGACACCCCATGCAGTACATTTATCTATATAAAACTAAATAAATATTGCAGGCATCGAACTGATTAATTTCACGGAAGCCCTACCTGCTTATGATGAGATTCGATGTTTTGAACTGCAGATCCCAACTTCCTATTCCGGGTCAGACGACTAAGGACGCAAAACGGGGGTTAGTGCGCATGTGGAGAGTAATCGGAAGGTTGCGCAAAATTTACCTTGCACGCATTTGCAGTCGTACGGGATTAATTGCGTGTGTCGTGGGTTTTGTGTAAACTGTCTCTTTCTTGTAATTTTCCCCTTGTTTAACTGTGGGTGAAGGGTAGCCGTGCACGAGAAGCTCTGAGCATGGGGGGACGGTACAGGTCCTGCCATTCGCTGTATCAAATATCATGATATCAATAGATATCATATTTTGGCATATTTAATAACAAAATGTCATTTTAATAACAAAACAAGGGGTCCGTATTTTTCATAGTGTTACAATGTCCGCTAGAGGGCAATGCGTAGTCATTTTTTACTTAGTGTTACACCCTTTTGTAATTCCTCGTACATTATAATTTATATTATAATATATTTTAATGTGATGTCTTCTGCACGCGACGTAGCTACACATTTAACACCAATTAAAATAATGAGTCGTTGGATATAGTTGTTTTATGCTTGTTATATTCTTTACATGCATTTGCTTCACCATAAGCATGCAGTCTGTGCAAGAAGGTATAGATGGAACACCGCGCGCAGTAGAGGGTATAGATGGAACACCGCGTGCAGTAGTCAGATCTCCTTCTTTCCTGTAAAGTTATGTTTGCTCGTGTCCTACCAGTGTACAAGTATGTTGTCATCAGTATGTTTTTGATTAGCCAACCATGGTATGATAATGGCCGAGTCAAAAAATACATGAGTGATGTTGGACGGTTGCCGCAAATCCAGGGGTGACTTTAGGAGAGTTTCTGAAGTGGCTAAGCTGACACGCGTTGACAGACATATTATAGTTTTATACCAACATAAATATAATTTAGACACCATTTTATCTCTATTGCACAGTACTGTATATAGTCAGTGCAGTAAAATTTCATAGATTTCCTATTGCTCCAGCTCATGAAATGAAACCACTATCAAGAAGTTCGACATTAAGCACAAAAGACCTTGGGAAATTTAATCAGGTGTGTGTTTCCCACAAACTGTTACACAGGGTGCGACAAACACTGGGATCATGCACTATATCTCTGTGTTGACCTGTGTTAAAAGTGTGTATATAAATATCTTTAGGGAGACCCGAGGCAATTATTGGTGAATAGTCTGAGAGCAACTGTCGTCCTGCAAAATGTCTCCTGTAAAATGGTTTATGACGCTGGCTGTGCTGATTATCGGCAGCAAAGCCAATGGTAATTATTATTTTTTTGTTATTTATTTAATGCACTAGACCCTGGAGGGTAACTGTTAATGCCAATTTTTGTTCCATTTGAACTCTTAATAATTTAGATTATTTGTTTCAAATTAAATTTGTGTCATAAATGATGAAACCTAATGTAATTGTTTCTTGAGTTTTATTTTGGAGGCGCATTGGTAAGTAAGTTTTAAAATGGCTTTTTGGCTCGGAGGGTAATTAAACTGTAAAATTTCATTGTAAAAGGTACATTATTTGGCCTTGGTTAGTAAAGTAACCAAGTAGTATTTTTATTGAAATTAACAACAACAGCTCAAACACACAGTTGTATTATACTGATGTTAAGGGAGATCAGACGTAACAACATAATGTAACGACAGTGTAGTAACTCAGGAATGGCCTGAGAGCTGCTGCTTAAACACTGGAAGCAGTATTTTATAGGAAAAAAACATGCTATCTCTGTGGCAGTAAATGTAATTGATATCTGCAGTAAGATCCTAGTGCTGGCATTGTGTACTCTGTCTTAAACGTGAATCACGTATCTGCTCTCAAATGTCTGTCTCACGCACAAATCTTTCTCCCATCCCAGCTGCCATTCCAAGGCACATGGACGAATTTATCAGGGTGCTGGAGCACGTCGAGGCCCAGAACCCGGGTTTGGGCCCCCTGGGTACAGTGAGAGCCCTTCGCCGTCTCGCAGGCTACGGGGATTTGTTCGCGGAGAGCTTCTTGGGCAGCGCGAATGACGATTACAGCAGGACAGCTCTGGTGCTGAATGTTGAATTCGATGACTTCATTGGCAAAGCGCTTCGGCACAGGGTGAGCGAGGGAGGTGAGGAGGTGGGAGTGGTCCTCATCCGTGATGGGACAACGGTTGCCATGGCGCCGCTGCTCTTGGGCATAGAGGCGGGGCTTCAAGCTAAGGTGGATGCACTACATGCTGTTGCCTTGACCAGAACCCTGGGTTTGTCCTTCCTGGCCTTCCATAACTCCCTGCTCCCTCAGCGTCTCGGCCCCAGTGGTTGCTGGGATAGCGTGACCTCGCCTGCGAGGTTCACACTGTCAGGGAAGCCCTCCCTGGCTACTGAGGCTCTCATAAATGGAGGGATGGATGGAATAATCCTTGGCAAGGAGATCTCCCTACTCACACAGCGCCCCCCCACACTGAGCGGCCTTCTGAAGCAGTACTACAGCTACTCTCTGGGCCCCGGGGGCCTTGACAGGGCCCCTCGTCTCATCAGCGTTCTCCGCAGGGACAACTTCAGGGAGCTGGTGAGCACTGCAGCACTGCGAAAAAAGGTGATGAGCTCCTTGCAGGTGCACTGGAGGCTGATGGGAGATGTCCGTGCAGTGCGGTCCAAGAGAATTGTGAAGGAGGGCGTGCAGGAGTTCATCCAATCATATGCAAGTGAGTATATGTGTGGCAAAGGGGGGGGGCAGCGTAGAGATAGTGGTTAAAAACAAAATGACAACAACAAAGAAGGGAATCCTTGTTATCCATTACTTTATGGCAAAAATGAATGACAAAGAAGTTGTGACTTAATATCATATCAGAATTGTAACCCCACCTTCCTCCGTTAGACTGTCCAACCATCATCCCCCGGTGCCAGTGGGGGGCGGAGCCTTACCGAGGCACGCCTACCCAACTAAGTCCGCCCCTCTCCTACATGTACGTCCACCACACCTACGAACCGGGCCAGCCCTGCCTTTCCTTCGACCAGTGTGCCGCAGACATGCGGTCAATGCAGCGCTTCCACCAGGACGGCAACGGCTGGGACGACATCGGATACAGGTAGCGTCGAGTGTGCCGCGTGACGGGATGCCAGTCCGTCACAGGCCGCTCAATACCAGCAATTTAGAGCCCCAGTGCATGTGACGTTTGCCCCGACCCTAAGTTTGTGTAGAGGTTCTGCATTGACGTCATTTTCCCTGGATCACGCCCCTTCAGACAGACTGAGTGGCAAAACATACTGCAGTGTGGCTGATTTTAAACTTAAATTAAAGGCAGTTGGACTCGACAGGAATCTGTACAACTTACCAAAGAACCAGGAGACCTTGAACATTGATATGTGGCCAGCAATCACATTTCCTGATAACATATTTTGTAAAAACTTTATTTTTAGAAGTTATTTGGCTAACCGTCTACAGTAGCTTTGGGAAACAGCCGCTTATAAGGAAAACTGTGTTTGTCTCGGCCCCCTCATACTATCTAACACCCCCCACTTTGTCTATAGAGCACAAGCCTGATCATCATTTGTTGATAAATGCTGATGAAAAATTTAAAGTGACACACAATATGAAGTAATGATGCTGGATATTTAATTGATGAGTAGCTAATGCAGTATATAATTTATGATATGAGTTTGCCCAAAAAATCCAGCATAACATGCAAAATGTTAACCATAAATCCACATTTCGGAGCTTGGATTCCAGTTGTTTCTTTGGATTGCAGCGATCCATTTGCCTCTCTTTTGTTTTCAGCATTCATAAAAAAAAAATAGGTCTGATTTCTGATTTCTTATTAAGCTAATTTGTACAATCAAACATACTACTTTCCCATTTTAGATGTGTTTTTGCAGTATCCAAGCTGCCATTTTTTGGGCGTTACCACGGTGACTTTCGCTTCCTGTGACATCATGTGTGTACCCTCTATACAGATATAAAAGCAGCACATATATGGAGTTTAAGTGTGAACCGCTCATACTGTGAGTCAGGACGCAAACCTTCAGCCATTAACCTGTGGCCAGTCGGCTGTCTTAAATGCAAAATCATCCCCAGTATCCTTGGTCTCCACTTGTTGCTCTCTGTACTCCAGCTTTGTGGCCGGATCTGATGGCAACATCTACGAGGGCCGTGGCTGGGCATGGCAGGGTGCCCACACGCTGGGCCACAACTCGAAGGGCTACGGCGTTGCCATAATCGGTGACTTTACCAGCTGCCTGCCATCGCAGCACACCCTGCAGCTGGTGAGAGAGCGGCTGCCCGCATGCGCCGTGGGCAACGGGCACCTGTCACCTGGTTACATTGTGCATGGCCACCGTCAGCTGGTCAACACCTCCTGCCCTGGGGACGCCCTCTACAGGGAGATACAGACCTGGCCGCATTTCAGGGTAACCCCCAATCGGTCCATTCATCATCCATTCATTTAGGCTCTTATTGAGGTTAACCAGCTGCTGATCGAACCCGTAATTTATCAAGTACAGTACGACCATAATGGAGCTGACCTGATTACAAAGAGACAGACAACCTGTTTGCCCTTCAGTACCCAAACGGAGTTCTCCTGTCTCGTGCAAGACACCCCTTATTATTTTTATCTTTTGCAGGAAGTTTAAGGCCAAGGATAAAATAAGCAGAGCGCCTGACTGAGGAAAGATGGCATCACTGAATAAAAGTGTAGTTTGGTTAAGTGTCATGGCTGTGTATCTGGAACATGGAGGGGGGGAGGGACGGGGGTTAGGGTTAGGGTATGGGGTCAGTGTTACTCCGGACTGCAAGCAAATCCACAGACTCCACAGGATCAAGAACTTAATACTGAGACTAAATGTCTCGTAACTTGTTTTATTATAAAAAATCAAACCACGTAGCATTATTACATTTCTCCATACACTGTTGCCAGGAAACCATTGTTTCTGTCTTTGACGTTAGTTATGTAAGGATGCTCACCTTCTTTATGATGTAACAAAACAAACCACACGAAACATTCCTAACCACCCACGTTTTTTGCATGTGTAAGTTTTTTTTTGTTTAAAAAAAAAAAAAAACAGCCAGAGTATTTTGTAAAAAATTAAAGGGATTAGACTGGGACCAGTCACTGCTTAAAGGTAGGACCTTTATTACTTGCTGGTTTCAAGACACTGAACCTCTTTAGCACACATGCATTCTATTCACATCTTCCTTTTTCTGCCCCCGGTTGGAAAGATCTTACGCTAAAGTCATATATTAAGAATCTCAGAGAAAATATCCCAGTCTGTGTGTCCTGCTGGCTTCCCAAAATGCTCAAAAAGCTCCTGATTTAGTTTGTTTCCCGCTGCATCCATCATAAAAACAAAGCATTTGAGCCATTCAAGTTCTCCTCCGTGGGGGTAGGCGCCCACAGACGGACTGATGCTTTCTCATCAGAAACAGCGTCAGGTATAATAAGTACAGAAGACCATGTCAGTTGTTACTAGTGCAAATTTACTGAAGAATGGGGTAAAGTTCATAGTGGACGCCACGGATCTGGCAAAGGAATTTAAAGCTTTATCTCCTTTAGAAAACTGAGCAGCTCACAGTATCACATATTTGCAAACAGATTTCACTCCTTGCCCTAATAAACATTTTTGGTATCAGTTACAAAGGATAGCCGCCGTCCAAAAATTTCTCCACACAGAAAACCTTTCATGTGTTTGCAAAACTGCTCATGACTGAGAAATTATGTTAAGGAATCTTACTGCATACAGAAAAGTAAGGGGGGGGGGTAACAGGGTAACAGTACTGCCACTAGTGCTTCCAGGGGTGATTCTTTTTATACAAATATGATCACCTTCATTTATGAGATTTACAACAACTCACAGCTCCTTATGACATCATCTGAACTCACAGCTCCTTATGACATCATCTGTGACACGGTGGTAATCCCAGTGTCACAAACAAAATGCAGAAATCAATCTAGTATCTGGGCAGCTTATAACACTGCAAAAACATAATGTGACAAAACTGTTAGTCTTGTTAGTCTTTACTCCACTGCATCCTCCTCATCCTCCTCCTCTTCATCCAAGTACTCTTCTGAAAACTCTTGTGGTTCCTCGAGAACCCCCTTCTCTTCTGACCCCTCATCTTCATTACCATCATTCTTGGCACCTTCTGGGACAGTGGCTGCCCCCAGGTGAAGCAGAGCCCCAGTTCTGGGCCCGGAAATCCCTCGTTCTCCAGGACTGGCCTTCACTAGGTGGCCGTCATCTTCTGGGTCATTATCACCTGTTTCGTCTGTGAAGGGGTCTTCTCCCTGATGGAAGAGGGCCACAGACATGTTTAGTGACGGAGAGAAAGCAGACAGAAAAATAACAGGCATATTTAAATACTAAAAATGACAAAGTCAAATGATAAGAAACTTAAAACTCCTCTTTGAACGGCTTTTGCAAGAGTAACAACAATGTAACTGTTTTGTCAGAGAGGCACCTGCAAGGTTCTCAGACACCTGGCCCTGTCAGATATTCCCGGCTCGACGGCCAAAACATCTCCAAAGCCAAAACTATTATTAGGACCAAACGTGTTATTGCTTAAAAATGTATTTAGAACATTAAATCCCAAAAGGAGTATAAACAAATATTTTCTAATCACCCTACTTCAGAACCAAAAACACTGTAACAGACAACTAACTTGCAGAGACAAAACCAGCATTTCACAGGACAACATCTATCAAGAGACACATTTGTGTTACATTTTTTATTATTTAACAGACGCTTTTGTCCAAAGTGACACAGAAAGAGCAATACATCACCTTTAAAGTGGCAGGAACCCAATAATAAACAAACCAACAGACAAGGAAGTGTGATGCTGCTGATGGTCTTCGGAGAGCCGTACCTTTAAATACTTCTCCAGCATCCTGCTGATGTTGCTGCTGTTGAGGATGCTCTTAGCGATAGGAAGGCTGGACCTCTTAAAGTGCTCAGTGATGCCCTGTGGCAGAGATGGCAGGTTAATGACAAAACAAGAAGTGACTGAATAACCTGGCATCCCAGTACTAATTGGTGCCCTGTCTTTGCCCCCCCCCCATAACCATGCAATGCATAAGAGGATAGAAGATGGGTGGATGCAGGGATGGGGAGATAACTGACAGCTGGATGGCAAATCAGATCCAAATGACACTGGGATTGGAGGACGGGGTGGAAAAAATAATTAGCATTCATTGGCACCCTTGTTGATGGAAGAGTCATCAAAAGAATGAGACAATTACACAACTTAATGAAGAAAAACCAACGAGAGCAGAGCTGATGCTCTTGCCTGACCTCCATCCCTCCCTGACTTGCAGACACAAACATACAGAGAATTTGCCTCATCACAATCCTTAACCAATTACTCATGACTAGAGGCACTTGACCTCTGACCTCACCCAACCAAACACATCCAGGCCCCTTCTGCACACCGATCACACGACAGCTAAAATCTCATTGGCTAGGGACCCCAGTGTCGGACCCACCTTACGGTTGCACAGGTGCTCCGGGGAGTTGACGTGCCGCTGCAGCAGACTGTGCTGGGCCGGAATGACCATGTCACAGGCCATGCAGTGCGCCGCCTCGATGCGCTTCAGGAACTCATCCTGGCCCGCACCTGCGGCTCCAACATATGTGCATTCAATGCGACACGCATCTGCCGCCTGCTGCATACATTCAGCTCCTTCACAACCAAGTAATTATCATTCTCGTTATTTTCATCCCTCTGCTAATTCAGTAGAAGGTCATAGCGTATTATCATCAATATTATTCATTCAGACAGGAAGCTGCAGTTGCAGTCATTTTACCTGTAAACGGGTCAGACTTTTCATGAGTCTCACTCTGATCCAGCAAGTCTTGTCTCTTCTTTGATATCTTTTTGTTGCGGTTGACCGTGTATTCCTGGAGATATGGGGGGCGGGAGGAGAGACGCATCCAGGGTGAGATCACAGAGTACGGTGCCATGTGCCACTTATCGCCGAATGTTTGCCAATGGCGCCCCCACCTGGAGGAACTTGACATGGGCCTCTGGGATCTTGCTGGCAAGGAAGGTGAAGATATCCTTGTGGAAGCGACCTTCTAGATGGTTCTGAATGTCCTTCTCCTCCACTGTTCTGAACTTGCACATCGAGCAGGTAAAGCGAAGCCTGTGTGTGTGTGTGTGTGTGTGTGTGTGTGTGTGGAAAGAATGCAGTTGGCAGATCACTGATCTTCAATCTCCAACCCAACATGGAAACATGGTATTTGTGTTGGCTCACATCGTACCTGTGATCCTTCTGCTGTCGTTCTTTCTTGCGTCCCCTCTTCCTCTTTGCCTCTTCTTTATTCTCTTCCTCATCTCCTGCTAACACAAAAATTACGAACAAAGAACTATTTTACACAACATGTCGCACACTAACTTCGTGCAGAAAACGTAAGAATGGCGTGATGCGCACCTGTCTTAGTTTTCTCTCCCTCCTTTCCAGCTTCCTCCTCAACCACCTGTAAACAGGAAGCCGTTTCTAACATTCTCATAGAAAAACTGATTTTTAATTCCCACAGGTGTAAACTGGTTTATGCACTATGCAACAATGGTTTAGAATCCAGTCTCCTTGGGAACCACTGAAGAAAACAGCCTGACTAATGGTTGACCAGCGAAATATAAAAACTTCAACAGATCCAAATCACACAAAAGATTCAACACTTACCTCACTGTCGTTGTCTTCATCTGTGAGGAGACAAAGAGTGAGTCAGACTCAATCACCATGTGTTCGGCATGAAGACACTGCCAATCCCCCATCACAGATGTGTAAGAACGTTATTCAAACACACGCGTCCTGCTTCTCCCTCCCGCCCAGGCCACCGCTGCCTGGGCTCACTGCGCCTCTCCGTCAATTCACACCCTAAAATCCAACCCTCTCCCTGGTCCAGCTGGCTGTGATTCCCAGGACAACTCCTCAACACCCAGATTATGCTGCCTGCTGAAAAATTCACAGGCCACCAGCGTAGAAGCACAAATTTAAAATGTAGCTTGGGTTAAAAAAAAAAATTAAAAACGCAAAGCAACCCCCAGACACTAAATCAACACCTTTTAATTTGGCATTACTTCTTTTTATATAAGCTAACCGCGCGCGATCTGCGGGGGAATAGTACTTTGAGCGAATGGATTCTGGTCGTAATCGTCTTCCTCCGATCCCGTCCCCGCCTGGTGGGCCTCGAGGTCGTCGAAGGTCTGGGAGAAACGCCTCTTCTTCCCCTCTGCGCTCCTCGTCGGAGGTCCGGCTCCTCGCTGCCTCTGCAGAAGGAGAACGATGAAGACGTGAGAAGACACCAACCACACGACGACGATGGCACATTGGGGGTGCCGGTGCTGTAAACCCCCCCGCCGCTCACCCTCCCTTCTCTCTCTCCTCGGGGCCAGGTCTTCCCGTTCCAGTTCCATGCGCCGCTGCCCCCTTGTGGTCCACCGTAGGGCTGACTGAAACCGCCCGTCACAGTGGGGCCATGCAGATGATGTGGGGGGAAGGGGGGCGGGGGCGCATTAAAGAATTCTGAGTAAGGGGGCGGGAACAGTGATGGTACCCGCCCCCGGGAACCCCGGCCTGGTCCACAAGAACCCATGTAATTCTGGTCACTCCAGCAGGCAGATAGTCGCTCGGAGGAGGACGACGAAGGTGGCGTGGAGGAGGGATAGCAGCTATACGAGTGCTGGGAGAACTGGGAATGGTGGTGCAGGTGCTGATGAGGGGGTGGGGCAGGGGCATCTCTGCCTCTCCAGTACCCGCCCCCTCGACGGTTCTGGGCCCGGTTCTGCTGGTGCTGGCCGGTTCTGGCACCCACCCTGGAGTCTCTGCCACCTCTGCCCCGGGATCGCGCTTCCCCCGCCCCGCTCGATTCCCGCCGGCCCGCTCCGCCGCGGCCGTGGGAATACGGGGAGCCGCTCTCAGGCGACGGCATCCCAGCAGAGCCGCCCGCACCCCCCCCGGTGGCCTCACCGCTGCCCCCTGCAGTCGCCTCTCGATACAGCGAGGAGGAGACAGACTGTTCCTTGTCGGCTGGGAGCATGTAGGACTGGAAACACTCAAACCTGAAAGTGCTGCGTGAGAAAAAGCAGGGGGGGGAAGAGCGGGAAGAGGAGCAGCATAAGATGGAGCAGCGGGCTGGGAAAAATTACAGCAGAAATGAGGGTTCAGCTCACACACGACGGGAGAGAAGAATCCCACAGCTTTCATTTAAAACAAATGATCGATGTGTTATTTAAGATCAACAGTGTTATTAAAACTTAACAGAGCAATTAAAATTGGCTAAATAATAATAAAAATGCAGCATGAAGTACAAAAGGCTAAATTAAAATGTATGACTAGAATGACAATTACTGAAGTCATTAGCGGCATGCATTAAGAAAACGTAGGACTTAATTGTAAAATTATGGTAATTCTGCTATTTTTTTCCTTATGACACAGCAACTGCTCCAAATAAAAACTGATGCATTACTTTGTTTTGCGATCGCGGCACACAGGACTGATACTGCCATGCATCAATGCTGCAACAATTCATGCATCAGGGGATTCTCACCTCTCCTGACTTTCCTTGCCTCCCGACTCCTTGGACAACAGGTCCAAGCGCTGATTGATCTTAGCAATAATGGAGTCCGGGTTGTCTGCCTGCGAGACACCAGCGCTGCTGCTCCTCCCCACTCCTCCCTGCTGCTGTCCCTTTCCCCTGCCCTCGTTCCCACTCATGGCCACTCCGGATTCAGTGCCGCCCCTGGGGGGCTCCCAGGAGCTCCCATACACATACTGGTCTGCAGAGGGGTCACTACCACTGCTGCTCTGGGCGCTGTAGAAGCCGTAACCCTCATAACCTGCTGGGATGGACGGATCGTTCAGGACCCTGACAAAACACCCGGCAAAACTCTTAAGGGACGTTAAAATGACACTTGCCTTGCCATGCACTAGCGTTCGGATAAGACTCTGCGGAGAAAGAAACCAGATTGCACAGCAGGATTACATATGAGGATATAGCTAAAAGAATTTACTAAGGAAACGGTATGAATTTACTAAGGAAACTAAAGAAAACAGAAAGTGTGGTTATTATTGAAGTTGACCGTATCTGTAAATGCTATGCGGTGCGGATCAGCCGGAGAACTGATCGGAGGTACCGGATCCGCTGCTGTTCGAAGGGGCTGCGGAGCTCCAGGACCCTAAACCGGGGCACACAAACGTTAAACACGTTAGTCTGGACGGGGACAGGAACTGCAGCTCATAAAAGCTTCGCCCAAATTAACATAAAGGTTAAGTCTTCTCGCGTTACACTCTTGGTGCGTTATTCACGAAAGAGCTCATGTTAAACCGTAGGTGTGAGATGCGTAACGCATCTGGCAACTTATCAAGAGTTTCACAGACAATGCATAAGTCATCCATTCACTATCCAATGCAGCATAGCGGTATATATAATACACCATGTTTTAAAACTGATCACGCATCCGAACGGTAACTGTCATACCAACCCAGTCTGTCCAGAACACAACCACACTTACTAGCGTTAGAACACAGCTTGACAACCAAAAAAAGCAGCTAATACTACGCGGATTTAATCTTAAAATCACTGCTTACGATATGCACGCCACGCGACAACAAGGTATTACTCTTTACCCGGAACATACACTACAGTCCAAGTCTACGGAGGCTGGCAACACTGCGACACATACTACCTTTTCCCTAGTTAAATAAATGTAGTACGGTGTCTATCCACCCACATCCACGCCACCGGAGACCAGTGACTAAATGGCAACTGAGTCACTTAGATGTCTGAGTAATCATACCACCACCGAGCTAGCACCTAGGCACACAACTACAGTGGCTAACTTCACCATTACCAGTTAGCTAGCCTCTGAAAGTGCACGCATGAGCAGCTGCCTATGAGAGCTGGGGCTTCTTCTGCGCTTCTGGGGAGTCCCTGCCAGCTTGTTTAAACTGCTGGGGCAATAAAATGAAATAGGAAGGCCAGTCGGCACGCCAAAATGTTTAATACATTTCACTTGTCGCTATAGCTGAACTGACCTCCAGGCTGCTTGCTATCCATTTCCACCGTCTTCTCATTGAAATCGAGCAGATTCTCAAGGGGCGTGTACGAAATCACGAAAAAAAACACCCTAACCCCCACTGCATTGGTAAATTAGCCAAATGGATTGAAAACCAGTGGTTAAGTGACGCAGCACTCACTAACCATGTGCGCCGTCTCTAAACGCGATTGGTTCCTTTATGCTGTCACTGTAACGTCCATAAAATAAATATCTGCCAATTTCCAGTAGCAGCAGAGCTAAGTGACTGTGATTCGTCCAGCAGGTTGTCAATCATCCTGCGGACGGTTGTACGAACCGTGATTGGAGAATGAATCTTATTTTCTACCCAAACAGATATAAAATTAGGCGATAACCTTCAGTTTCAGCTCCTTCCCGAAACAAACGCATGTGCTTTGAAATAGCCGTCAAGCATTGGGGTACTTTGATAAATAGATTTAAATATAATGTAAACATATATGGAATTATCGACACGACAGAAGCCGCCCATTTAATGATACAGACGTCTCTTTTACAATTGCTCTTAGTCCTGTTTTATTATTGAACTGTTCCTTTATTTTAATAATTTAAAACAATAATTACTGTAATATTTTATTTTACACCATTGTGTTGCACTGGCAGTGCAATAAAAATGCTACCCATGCAGAATAAATTTTACAACTCTTTTCACTTCTACCTTTACTAACGATTATTAAAAGTATTTACGATCATAAAGAATTTCACTTATAATAAAAATCATTCAGTTTATATAATGCTGTATATACTACATGATGTATTTATAATCAGAATTTGGACTAATATATGTATTTAAACTGATCTAGTATGCTGCCGTATATATTATCCGCAAATAAATCTGGAAATTCGTAAACGTGGAAGTAAATCAATACGTCTACATTCATTCTACAGATTCATTTATTCGTTTTTAAGTCACGTTTCGTCCTCCATGTAAGAATTAAGTGCTTCAGAGGCGTCGCCAGGATGGATCAGCACCCAGATCAGCATTCCGCGGCTTCTGGCTGTCACCTGGCTGTAGGTCATGCAGCTGTGGCGCAGTTACTAAAAACGCAAGTCGGCAAGCAGGTCTACGAATTCTTTTGGAATAATGCCCGAGGCAAAATGTAACCTACGCTTATCACTTTCGTAAAAAGTGCCACGCTTTCGAACTACAAACATAAATGAATGCTAGTATCGTTCATTTTTAAAATACATAGGCCTGTTTTTTAAAGATTCAATTTAACATTTACGATGCTCAGCTTTTAAAATGACTGCAGCTCAGTTAAATACAAAGAAAGTAGTAAAGAATTAAAAATTTTACTGCGATGGTTTGCGCCGCGTCCTCTCTTATAATCCCTGCCTTGCACCTGCTGTTTCAGGATAAGATCCGAACCCCCACGATCCGGCACAGGACAAGCGGGTATGGAAATAAATGAATGCATAGTGTTATAACATGGGGTGACCGTATTTTGCTTTGACAAAAAGAGGACACCAGGGGTAGGACGCAAAGAAAGAAGCCAAAGCAGGGCAAATATGCACACAGAAAGAATTCTGCCCGTAGAAGGTCAACATGCGAATGCGAATGTCAACATGAAACAAAGCGTAATCCTGGACATTTCAGACATTTTAGGTCCCAAGTCCGGAAAAATTTGGTCTTATTTTCACCTTGTATAAAATTCACATTTATTTATTTATTTGTCAGATCCTTTTGTCCATAGCAACTTTTCAGCTGGGCTGCCCGCGTCCACGTCTTGCGCCAAAGTAAGAGGAAATCGCGTACTTTGACGCCAGACCTGGGGTGACGCTGTGGGGAAAAGCCGGCCCTTAGCGGGAAGCAGGGAGCCGCTCCTTCTCACTCAGGAAACAAGGAAAAGCGGTAACCCCGATGTAAACACACGGTCGATTCCACTCATTCAAACGTGGATGTGGTTAGAAGACACTTACTATGAAGTGGAGTAACTAATGCTAATATTGCTTGGAATATTGGCATGCGCGACCTTTAAATATTACAAGAAGACAGCTGGGTGAATTTAATGTGTCTAAACAATTCCTAATTCTTAAGTAACTATGGCTGATGGACCAATGAAGGTGTGTTCTAAGAGACTGAATTTGGAAAACGACTTCTCGATGGATCACTGATCTGCTATCACCCGAGGACCAGCCCTTTTGTGTTCGCGAGGAATGCAGAATTATATTGTGTATGAACCTCATGCGCCCCTACCCAGGTATATTGCAACACACAGGCATATACACAATATTTTTGACAGTTTTAACTTACGTTATATTGGATTCACTCACTTGATTGTGTATATTACTCAAATATCCTGCCCTTAATAGTTAAACATACTATTTACAAGAGCAATGCATTTCTTTTTCCCCCATGAACCCTGACAAAGTGAAATGAAATAATGAAACAATTATCGTCACTCCCAAGACCAGAGGATAAATGAAAATTACTTTGGGACATTACCTTCCAAATACGGTTGTGCTGGGACACTCCATTGTATATTTCCTAGACAGGGAGGTCAGCAGTTTGAAGGCCTGCATTTCTCTACACAATGTCCTGGTATAAACCGAAGCAGCAAGGTATATTTTGCCAAAATTTGCAGATGTCATCTCTGGGAAAGTTCAGCAGTGGTGGCAACAGGCGGCAGATCACAACTTCCTGGACCCAGAATGATGCTCAAAGTCCTGCCCACACCATCAGACACAATCTAAAGATTTTTTCAGTTTCCCACTTGCCTTGTACTGTGTAATTTCAAGAGATCAAGTGTATTAGTGTATACTATTAGTGTATGTTTGCTAAATTTAAATACATTTTGTGAAAAACTGTGATTGACCCCAGTCATTGTTATGAGTAATGCTGAGTAGAGGTCGGCTGATATTTGGCATTTTTTAATGTATCGGCATCGGCCGATATCCGAGTGTAGTACCCCGATTTACAGACAGGCACGTCTGCGGGCAGCCCAGTGTTATTGTTTCTGTGGAACACGTGACCCATGCTGCGTTGTGCAGGACCCCAGCCAAAAGTTTTGGAAGAAAACGATAAGGCTTAAATCCTGGTCTTTCAAAGACCTGTTTATTTAACTGGTTTGCTGTGAAATGTCGTTTTAAAAGAAAACGCCAGCGCCTTTGAAAGAGAACGCGAATTACGCTGTCGGGAACTGGCGTAATGATAATGAGCCTTCAACCAACTGTAGCTTACAGGTAACGTTAAGGATCATTGATTCTGACGGAGCTAGTTTTCAACGCTTGTTGGTGGGCTCACGGACGTTTTTTAATTGTTAAAACCATTTTAGTTGTTAATTATTACCATATCAGCCCGATGCCATCAGTTCTGTTTTTTTCCTATGGAGAGTTTCACTCTCTGTGTGTGGGGCGAAGCAGGCAGCTCTCCCAAACAATGCATTGTGTGTCAGAGTTGCGTTACTCTGTCCCGATCACAGACAGTACCGTCCTCGGAGACACAGAACTGCTATGAACAATACATGGCGGAGAAAACAGTTTGTTCGAAAGCGTGGTTACCATTCACTTGAGCTGATGCTGACAATGGTCCTTCTGTGCAACTTGTTTGCATTTGAAAGAGATTCGAACAATTTGTCAGACGTCTAGATAAAAAATGCACGACCTGGCGCAGTTAGTTTCTTCATTACATGGATATTCTTTATACGGGCTTATCCGTCGACAACGTCACAATCACTAAGGGCTTACGTTGTCCTTGCATGCAAGGCTGTGTATTACTATTACGACAAAATTATTTTGTTTTACTTTATGCGATCGCTGGATTCTGATTGTGAATTTGGCTTGTAAGCTATGTGTCTGCTAACAACATAAACAACATGGTAGTGAAAGGTTTAGCCTTGTACAGTACTCATCATACAATGATGCACTTAGTTACTAGTGTTTTTTTTTCTTTCAAAATGTATTAGTGTAATTGGTTTAATGTGCATGGAATACTGGAATTGTAGAATGAATTGAAGATGAAGGCACTATAATAAAAATGCTAACTTTACATTTTTTCTTCTGCTTTAGTAATTTCGAGAATTTAGGGACTGGAAGTGGGATTAAAACTGAAGATAACATGTTTACAAATTTTCTTTCCCTCAGAAATGAGTTTGCTATATATATATATATATATATATATATGTAT
>JAODJW010000045.1:2373571-2385928 GCA_026777045.1 Hyperopisus bebe
TAATAACATTTTAAGTGGTCTCAGATTATTGGTGCTGAGTTTGTGCTGGATAAAAGCACTTGTAACACTTTGGGATAGATGTTTTTTTAGATAGGTGAAATATTTTAAAATCTCAAGGCATGTCAGACTACCCCGAAAGTGGCTGAGAGGCCAAAGACTCAAGAGAGTTAACTTGCCACACGCCTAGATGAGCTTAGGAGTAGCAGCTTCAGTAGGATGCCTGAAGCGAGGGCATGGCATTTTTAGATGGATACTTTCACAATCTGGTGGCATGCTGCCTTCTCCAAAGTTTTGACATCGATGCGACGCCATGCGGACATGTGTAACATTTCAGCAGTTTTGAAGAAGAGCCCGTGAACGTTTTATTCTGTTGTACATGCGGCCATCTTAAGTGTATGAGCAGCAAAATTATAAATGCATACTGAGCGGTGAGCATTGAAGCATGTGTCTGTGCTGGCGGAGCGTGTGGCGAGTCCCTCAAAGAGCATGTGCATGAGCCACCAAACCGGACAAGGGTGCATGAATGATCTTTAAAAGTGGGTGAATAAGATAAAAATGATTCTGCATGACCACAGAGGCTTCACACCTGGCTAGGTGATGGAAGGCTGTAAAATCAGCCATATTAAGGCCATTCCGCAAAGCCGAATTTCCCAGTTAGCTGGATAACAGACACTAAATTAATTTGGCGTAGCCATATGTTTATTGCATTCGATTAGCTGAGCATGCCACAAAGTACTGGTTTGGTAAGTCATGGAAGCGAAAGGCACTGAAGTGGCGGTAAAGAAAGGGACGGCTCATCGGCTACAGCATCTTTTAAAAGAGGAGATATCGTGGATATGCAAGGTAGAAAGACGGCGGTGGTGTGCCGGTACCTTTTGCAGTTTAACGACCAGCGTTTATTAAACATAACGATATGCCAAATTTAGACAGTTCACAAACTTTTGTGGGTCACAATACGCATCTCAGTAATATTTTAGGCACACTACTAATCTGCTTACCAAATTGTTGGTGTGTGAGTAAACGTCCATACAGTATCGAAAAGCCATACTTGTTTTGCCCGTCATCAAAAGCCCTGGTGATTAATGCGCACCCTCTTTATAACCGTGATTACATCACAACGTGACAGCCCTGGCTGAGGTTAAGTGTAGTATCTGAGCGGGGAGGGTCATTGTTCTAGGCTGGGGATATTTCTAACTAAATGTTTAATTTGTTGTAGGTTTTTGTTGTTCTAAGGATGTATTTCTTATTTTGTTCAGAACTCAGAAGACGTCTCTGGTTTGCACGTAAATGGAGTCCAGGTGTGGGTTTTTCCAGCCATGGAGGGACTATCTGCAGTTGGCTGACATAATCCGGGCCATGCAAGCTGGGTCTGCCATGCCTGAAGGACCAGGTCGGGTGGGGGATCAGCCAGGATCTGCCCGGTGGCTGCCGACTTCTGTCGAGAGGCATACAGACAATGCAGTGGATGGTGGGAGAAGCGGCTCCAAGCAGCCCGCAGCTGGACCTTGGCAGACTGGGGGAAAGGAGTCTCCAGAACCGCAGGGGCCGATCTGCAGCTTCTGCAGACACAATGGGGAGTCGGAGGCTGTCTTCCGGTCCCACTGCCTCAGGGACCAGGCGGGCGGCGTGACCTGCCCATACCTGCGGCAATACATTTGCCCGCTATGCGGGGCCACTGGGGCCCGGGCACACACCAAGCGGCACTGCCCGCAGGTGGACGGCGCGTACTGCTCTGTGTACGCCAAGGCACAACGCTAAGCTGCTCTTTTAAAAGCTCATAACTGCTGTCACTGTGCACTTTTATCATTCCATACTGTAATTGCACTGTATTTTACTACTGTTGGATACTGCTCTTTATTTTTTAATTTTATCCTATTTGTATTGTACATTATATTTATAGTGTATTTTTAATATTGTGGATGTTACTCCATTCGTGTGGCACCATAGAGGATACAAGAGAAACGGTATTTCAATGCACTGTGTACTCGTGCATGGTTGTGTTGACAATAAAGAACTCTTGAATCTGTTTTATATTTTCTTTTAATGTTGTTGTTTTCTTTGTATTGCACAATCCAGAAAGCAGGTGGAAAAGCATTTCACTACACAGTACTATGGTATATGATTATGTATTTGACACATAAGACTTCTAATTTAACCTGAGTCGGGCTGCCAGTGGGCTAGTTGCTGCTGGGTTTTAAATGCTGAAACACGCTAAGTCTAGGCAAGCATCAGTGGACTGGTATCAAGCACACCACCACGGCGCTCAGGAGCCTATGGAGTGACAAATCACACTTATTTGTCTGGCAGTCTGATGGATAGTCTGGGTTTGGTAGATGAGTGCAATTGCAAACTACATTTGTGCCAACTGTAAAATTTGGTGGAGGAGGGATAATGGTATGGGGCTGTTTTTCCAAAGGTTGGGCTAGGGAACAGTTTGGGGAAGGCCCTTTTCTGTTACAGCATGACTGTGCCCCAGTGCACAAAGCAAGGTCCATAAAAACCTGGCTGGGTGAGTAATGTAGAAGAACTTGACTGGCCTGCATAGAGCCCTCAACCCCATCAAACACCTTTGCCATGAAGTATAACAGTGATTGTGAGCCAGGCCTTTATGTCCATCATCAGTGCCTGACCTTACAAATACTATTCTGGATGAATGAGGGCGACTCCATATTGACGCCCATGGATTTGAAGAATTTGTTGCCTGGGTTGTGGGGCAATAATGATTTTGATTCTAAAGATGGTGATTGTTTAAAATCCACATTGAATCAAGTAATTCACAGTATTATTACTTTCCTATTATGATTCATTAATTACTAAAAGCAAACATTCAAAATCCCTAATAAAAACATGTACAGAATTGTCACCATGGTTCTGTGGCTTCATGAACCATTTGCTGTATTTTCTGACCCCACTAGATGGTGCTCTTGGTTTGCTTTCGGGCACGCTTTGTTCCACCAGTTTTCTTTCTGATTTGATCTAGTGCCAATGTCTGTGTCACCGATACCAATATTCTAGTCTTATGTGTGCATTAAATGATAAATAGAGCCAAACAAAAAAAAATCATAGAATACTGTTAGAAATTTTTGCAATATACAGTAGTCACCCAAAATCCACGGGTGATACGTTCCAAGACCTACCGTGAGTACTGCCATCTCCATATACAAGTATACAGAGACGAAATGGCGAAGCTCGACCAGAATGTGAACATAAACATAGTGCAATAAAAAAAAACAAGACAATGTGTAAAGGACATATAGGATAGTGCAATTTAAGAACTATGCATTGTGCGATATTCTGTAATATGCAGTATTGTCAAAACTGTATTAAAAACATGCCATTGTGTTCAATGTAATAAGAGCAGTAACGTGTCAAAGAACAGCAGAAAACAGGAAAACAATCAGAATAATGGACCAGATTCTTCCCATTGCCCCATGTCAGAGTGTGAAGTGCAGTGTATGCTAATGGGTTGGCATGTGGCAGCCTGGCAGACTTGGCTCTGGCATCAACTCTTGAATGGCAGGAGAGTGAAAAGGTCACGTGAGGGATGTGATGGATCCTGCACGACGAACACTGCGTGTGTAAAAATTGTCTTGAATTGAAGGGAGATGCATCCTGCTGCATCGCTACTCTCTGCAGGCACAGTTACTACTGAAAGTTACTAACCTGAAGCTAACCTGGTCCTTAACTTCGCTAAGCAAATTCAGCATAAACTGGTCAGTTCTTATTTGGCTAATCGATATCCCTTATTTTCAGTTCAGGGACAGCGGGTCTCTATCTATCTAAATGTTCATTTTTCTTAATAAATGTGGCTGGCATGGCGATCCCATTTCGGTTTAGATGAAACGTTACTTTAAAAAAACAAAAGCAGGAAAAGGGTGCGGTGTATTTTAATAAAGCCGGGAAATCACTTATTTTAAAGGGAGATTACAAATGTATGAAGAGTACAAATGTGTGCATCCTCATCAGTACGGTCTCTCGACAATCTATTTTCACAATATAATATCACATTATATCTGGTGTGCCTTATGCATTATATGTATGGATGTATGTTGCTTGTATTGCACCCGTGTAAACTTTGAGTGTTGCACCATTTCAGTTTGCCCAAACCAAGGTATTCATAACCTACTTTGCCTTTACCCCTCTCCGTTATGTATCTTGTATTATTGATTGTATATCAATACAGATTCTGATGACTTCACTCAAGTTCACTGACTGATAGTGCGAAAATCCATACACCCAACGCGGGGCTTCCAGGTGTCTCAAGCCTGTCCAAAGAAGTATAGGTCTCGACCTCAGAAGGAATGTCACTCCATCACAGGATACCCGGGGGGGGGGGGGGGTCAATAAATAATAATACCGTACACGGAACCTAAGCTTTTCTCCAGTCGGTGTGAGAATGCCCTTGGATTCCGACGGTGCTACACAGCTATATTGTAACTGTGACTTTGACAAGGATATATTTATACACAAAAATAGCTTAAATTGACGTACGTCTATGTATGTTGTTCAAATATTCTCGTATGAGCGCATAGCAGTATGCACTATGCCCTGTTTGATCGATTAGCAGAGTCTGGCTCGATTGGTCACGCCTAGCCCGGCGTTTCATGTGTATCGGGCAAAATGGCTGCTTCCACCTCCCCGCAGTCACAAACAATAGCGGAAAAACCGTCCGGGTGTAGCGGTCGGGTTTCTGATACGCTGCAGCTTTTCAACGGTGAGTACTGCGCCAGTCATGGGCTTCGCGTGAGAACACACGTTGCAGTCACCTCCCGATCACATGCAATCGATCGTCGTTATCAAATCCGTCAGAATCAGACCGTCTTAATGGGCAGCCGTCAAAGACCGAAAGCGCGAGGCCAAGTACTGTTACGGCATCGCAAGAGACTGGCGGCTTAAACAGCTCAAGCAAACAGCACATATTCACGAAAATCCTGATATCCGAAATCCAGAAATCTACCTTTATTTTTCCCGGAGTGGAACTGTGAAACGGATCCTTTCTTCGAGTCGGTATGATTGAATGTATGTTTGATACAGGCTGGTATACTTAATGCAAGCAATGACGACGTCTGTTTCATTTTGGAATGTGCGGCATGTTCATGCTGTTTCAAATCGAGAATACACGAAGCTGCATTCCTTCATTAAAGAAGCCCGCGTCCCATGTCCTCGCCATTGTACGCGCTCCCGAATTAGTCTGAGTACTGCGCCAGCTTAAGTTATCTAAAGGCAGCACAGACTTGAAAACCGCAATTTTGAATTATTAATAAATAACGTTTGACATGCAACGTGTGCATATGGAATAGCGACTGCCGACTTGTATGCATAATCAAAGCCCTTTGTTTTCGAGTATTTATTAAAACCTCGATGTCTGTTCATTCATTCTTAGCATGGTTCTGGAAGACTGTCATATGAGGCCGGGGTGCTGGTTCTTGGTCGTCGTTTAAATAGTTATTAATATTTGCGCTGATGAAATAAATGCGAGTGCTTGAGCAGTAGATAGACGGTTTATTGATTGATTAAAAAGAAAATGATTGACACATATTACCTATGATAATATTCATAGCTCATCATCTATTGACGCGAACACGCATTTAAAGTAAATTTCTGCAGAATCCCTAAACACTAGCGAGGTTTGTTTACATCGTGGAAAGCTCCTGTCTGTCATTACTCAGGTGAGGAGGAAGACTGGATGCCAGTTTTGGGAAACATGTCCACAAGTCCAGAGTGCAAGAGTGATTTTCCATTAGCGCAAGAGATCAAACGCGTGGAGTCCCCTGCAAATAGAGACAAAGTGGATACTAAGGGTATGTGGAAATTTAGGCAGGAGAATCTCGGTCCACAGTGTGACATCCATTTGTTTAACAGCTAGTAAAATAGGGTTTGTAACACTTATCTTCGGGGATCTGCTGAGGTATCTGTTTCCTGTTGTTCTTCACCAGCCAATGGCTTCTTGCGATGCGAGGTGTGCGACGCCCTCTTTGAGACGAGGCGGGGCCTCTCTAGCCATGCCCGCTTGCATCTTCGACAGCTGGGGGTGGAGGTTTCAGAGAGCAGCGGGGCGCCCATCGACTTGCTCTACCGACTCGTGCGGGAGAAAGCTTTGGATGGCCACGTGCCTCTGACCGTAGCGTCGAGCCTTCCCGCCAAGAAGCCCCGGAACAGGGTGCCTGCCGCCAGGAAGCGCTCCAGCCCTGGACTGCAGTGCGATGTGGTGAATCCTGTTGAAAAAGTTGCCCCATCCCCTCGCTTGCCCTCCACCAAATCTGCTTCCTCGGGCTCCTCCTCTTCACTCTCTGCCCCAGCCCGTTCCCGCTCCGTTTCCCCTCTGCTGAACAGGGCTCCAGGATCACCGCCGCTCCGATCCCCAGAGCGCAAGCCCAGTTCGGGGAGCCCCTCCAGCCCGGTCTCTCGCGGCTCCCCTAAACCCCTCTGGGCTCCACAGGAAACGGACGCCCCGCTGAACTTAGGTAAGGACATGCCGGGGGTATGACCCGCCCAGACCTGTGGGTTGCATGGGTCCGTTAGCATTAGTGATAGCGCGACTGCTTTTTCCCCACCCAGCCTTGGAAGTGGATCCCAGCAAGGACATCGTGTGTGAGTTGTGCGGGGCCTGGTTCGAAACACGCAAGGGCCTGTCTAGCCACGCACGAGCCCACCTGCGGCACCTGGGCGTGGGGGACGCAGATGCCCGTGGGCCGCCCATCGACGCACTCAGTCGCATTATTCATAGCGAGGACTTCCAGCGCCGACTGGCAGCTCTGGATCCAGAGGAAGCCGCAGAGCTGTGCCTGGCCCCTCCCTCGGTATCTTCCCCTGCTGCCAAGCGGACCACAGGCAACTGCTCTACACCGGGGGGGCAGGATTCTCCCACGTCCCCAGCGCGGCCCCCGGCAAGCAAGCGGCCAAAGTCCTCCCTGGGGTCGCAGTGCTTCCGGCTGGGCAGCGGAGAGCAGGCGGCATCTCCCCACAGTGAGTCCGTCGCTCCGCCGAGCAGCCGAGCTCTACCGTATTTGCTAGTTTCCATTGGCTCTGCTCCTCCCTGTTTCCCAGGCGAGTCTTCGAAGGTGGTCTGCTGCGACTTCTGCGGCGAGTACTTCGAGAACCGCAAGGGGCTGTCCAGCCACGCCCGTTCGCACCTGCGCCAGATGGGCATCACCGAGTGGTCGGTCAACGGCTCACCCATCGACACCCTGATGGAGGAGGTTGCCCGGCGTGGGCTCCGCTGCGCCCTGCAGTCTCCCCGCGCCCTCAAGTCCCCACCCGCTTCCCCCGCTCCACCATCGCTGTCCCCCTTAGCCTCCCCCACCTCCCCTGGGCCCCCTAAGTGCTCGCCCTTAGTTTCCACCGGCTCCCACGGCCGCCTGCCCACCGCGCGCAAGGCCTGCCGGCCCAAACCGGAGCCCGTCGAGGTACCAGTCAGTGAGGCCCCCAGTACGGCAGAGGGTCACAAGCCTCAGCCCAAAGCACACAGTTCTGCCCGCTGCTGGCCGGCCGCTGAGGCTGCACAGTCCACCCGCATGGGTGAGTCTCTTAAGTCCATAGTCCGTTTCAGTTTAATAACAGTCATTTCATTAACTAGTTTGTTACGATTGTTCCATCCTTCACTGTTACATGGGTAAAAAAATGATGCCGTTTAAGATCAATATGCTGCAGAGGGCTGAGAGCTGGGTAGGACTGGACATAGGTGGTAACGAGTCTGGCCTGGCATGTGAGGACATTCTCCTGGTCCCCGCAGTGAGATCCCCGGAGCTAGAGCCGGCTCGGGACGTCTGCTGCGAGTTCTGCGGCGAGGTCTTCGAGAACCGCAAGGGGCTGTCCAGTCACGCCCGCTCGCACCTGCGCCAGATGGGCATCACCGAGTGGTCGGTCAACGGCTCACCCATCGACACCCTGATGGAGGAGATCCAGAGGCGGGGCCTCCCCTGTCGGCAGCGGGTGAAAGAGGAGCCTCCCTCAACCTGGGAGGAGTCTGGCTGTCAGTCGCCGCAGCGACACCAACAGAAGCCCGTGATTGGTCTCCCCAAGCTCAGCCTCGGTGGGAAGGGCGGGGGCACCCCAGGCAAGAGGCCGTTCCCTAGTGGAGCACATGCAGAGGACAGGTTAACGCCCCACTCAAAAGCCTTCTCGCCCCCACCTCAAGACTCTGTGTTCAAGGACAAGTCTTCCATGGACAAGCAGGCATCAGGTCACGTGGGTAAGGAGCAGTGATGGTATCTCATAGCGGGCGGAGGGTGGGGGTCACGGTTCTGAGCGGCACATCTAGTTAGGTGAAATCCACGAGTTTCTGCAGGTTCTGCATGTTCCCCTGTGGGTTCAAAATAACCCTGTGCTCCGCCAGTGACCATCTTTAGTTTCTGAACCGAAATGGTCGCCTTTTCCCGGCAGGCATGGAAGCCAGCTGTGAACTGTGTGGCTTCTGCTTTGAGAACCGCAAGGCGCTGGCCAGCCACGCGAGGGCGCACTTGCGGCAGTTCGGTGTGACCAAGTGGACGATCAATGGGTCCCCCATCGAGACGCTGCGGGCCTGGATGCACAGTGAACCGCGCCGCGTGGTCGAGATGCAGCGCCGCTGCAGCTCCCTAGGGGGCTGGCCCCAGCCCAGGAAGGCGAGTGGCGTAACAGTCTCCACAAGGGGGTGCTGTTGATATCCCGCTCAGGCCTCCTGTCAGCCACCACCAGTGCTGCCTCTTGAGTTTCTTTTCACTGTGCAGCATCCCAGGCCGGTCAGTGTTTCCCAGCCCCGTCCTTGAGGACCCCCTGACCTCCCTCACAGCTCCCAGCCATTCAAGAACACAGAATCCTGGTACAGATGTTTTTTGGGAGCTGGCAGGGAGCAAAATATGGTCTGTCTGGGGGTTCCCTAGGACTAGGAGTGGGAAACACCACTATAGGCAGCCAGATAGGGTGCCAACCTAGGGGGCATAGGTTTATGTTGGATGGGGGGGCGTTTTGGAGGGAGAGGAACATTGTCAAAGAGTTTGTTAGGTTAGTATGATGTGGAAAAAAACAAATGTAAATTTCAAAATGAACAAAGATATTTTTTAATCGCGATTAATCGAATACACAAGGATGTTGCAGTAATATTACATGATGCACTGGAGGTGACACTGGCCCCTCCCCCATCCCCGTCTGTGTTGCTCTCTCTTCCCCCCTTCCATCACTCCCCCCCCCATTAACAGTTTTGTCATGGTGGTGTGTCCTGTTGCAGTTGACATCACTTCTGCCGCTCACCTCCTGCATTTTTAATTTTTTTTTCTTACCCACTACCATTACAGAAATCGGGCTCCTTCCATTTACTGACTGGACCGGACCGCTCACCTGGTCGGGTCCAGAAGTTCGTGTCCCCCGGCACTTCATCGGGCAAGCGTGCGGGTCGGGAGGTCATCAAGGGCCTGGCAGGCTCCTCACGGCTGGTGGAGGGCAAGTGCCTCAGTCCTGGCAGTAAGATCCCTGTTCGGCGGGCCGACTCCCTACCGCACTCCCAAGGGGCCCACAGTGAAGTCAACGTGCGCTCCCCCCGAGGTGAGTGACGCTCCTGCTGAAAGCATGCGCTCCTTTCCTAAGCGGGAGGGGCTGACCTATGATGACATCCGGTGGTTCCTTAAGCCAAACCTTAGATCTAATACCATTACAAAGTACCTCATGTTCCACAAATGCACTAGTGTATTCTGTCTGTTCCTCTACCTTCCACAGGGAACATAAACACCCAGGAAGGGAATCTAGTCCATCACAGTCACACAATAAGGACAAAATAGAAACAGCAGTGGCTCTTGCATGATACCCCTGTTAACCTCACTCTGCCCATCTCCCTGTCTCTCTCTCTCCCTTTCGCTGTCTCTTACTCTCTTCCTGTCTTTTTCTGTCCATCTATCTCCATCTGCCTGTTTCTCTCTCTCATCCCTCTCTTGCTTTCTCCCTAACTATTTTTTTCTTTGCCTGTCTGTCTCTTTATCTCTGCCTGCCATCGATTTCTGTCTCTCTTACTCTCTACCCATCTCTCTCTCTCTGTGTTTCTCTCTTTCTTTCTCCCCTTCCAGGTTTTGAGCGCCGGCCCCCAAAGCACCTACCCACTTCAGAAGCCCGGGCACGAGAGAAGGGCCCCTCTCAGGCCTCCAGGTCCAACCCGGTCCCCTCCCTGGTGCCAAAGCCTCCCTCCTCCCCTCTTGTCAAGGTGGTGGGCGACGTCTACTCGCTCAAGTGCCGGTGAGTGTGTATGTGTGTGCGGCGCAGCAGTCCTCACTGCAGGTGTTTGTGCTGCTCCTCCTTCTTTAAGCTGCTTTTTAGCATCTTACAGCTGTGATGTTTGAGTGACACGTGAGTTACTTGGGTTTGTTTTCTTCTGTGCGCCATTATCATATGGAAAGACATACTAAACATTTTGCTTTAACCTGATTGGCTCACTGTCTTCCCCCTTGACCCAGGTTCTGCGAACTGGAGTTCCGTGGGCCTCTGTCTGTCCAGGAGGACTGGGTGAGACACCTGCAGCGTCACATCCTGGGCCTTGGCCTGAACAAACCAAGCCTCCCCGCTCCACCTCCCCCACCGCCGGCTCAGCCCCCCCGGCCCCCGAGCACGGCACCTGCAGTGGATGCGTCAGTGCCAGCCCCGCCGTTCACGCCCGCCCCTTGCCCCGCTGTCCCCATCCCTGCACAAGCCGTATAAACCACCTCCATCTACCCACTCTGCCAGTTCCATCCCACTTTTCCCATCATCCTCTAGTTCTGATTCGTTTTTGTTGGTTTTAAAATGTCTTAAGCCCAGCCGGAGCCTGAGGATGTGCCTGTACCCAGCTGGCTGACTGGGTTTCCTGTGCCTCTCCGGCGATATTGCTCCCCACCCCCCAGGGGGCGCCAAACAGTGACCTCATCTTTAACCGGCCTGACCGAATGCACGTGCGTGGCCGCACTGAAGGAAACCCGACGGCAAGACCACAGGCGTCTGGTGTGCCTTTTGGGAAAGGGGCGGGGCACTGGGGGGGCATGTCCGTCCATGTCAAAGGCAGAAATCCAGACGTCAAGGTGACTCGGGTGGAATGGCGCCGGATTGGGTCATGCCTGATTTTACACTGTTACAAGCACGACCGCTTCGATCTGATGTCTGTTTTACACCCCGATTCGTTTTTAAAACTTGCTCTTACTGCAAGTCAGCGCCGAATGCGGAACTGTCAGCGAAATGACACAATGGGCACACTGTGGTCAGCTCTTCGTGAAATGAGTTTTGATAATAAATAGGGAACCATTTTTGGATTAGATGCATTTTAATGTTGGACCAACTGTTTTGGGAACTAGTCTTTTTTTTTGATAAATGTTTAAGAACTGGAAATTGGTCTTTAACCTCTTCTGCCACCCCCGCCCATATAAAGCCTTGAGCATTTAGTCCCTGTGCTGACATTCCTGGCCTTGGGCACAGCCTTCAATAACGAGCGCTGGGATTGGGCACAGCCTTCAATAACGAGCGCTGGGATTGGACACAGCCTTCAATAACGAGCGCTGGGATTGGGCACAGCCTTCAATAACGAGCGCTGGGATTGGACCTTCTGTGCCCAGCGTGTGCCAAAGAGTCTCCTTACTTGCCACTTTGTGTCTCCAGTGCAAGTGCAGGTGCAGGTGCATGGGCCAGACTGCACCGCTGCCCAGGCTCATGACGGGCCGGCCAGCAGACAGTCGCGCTCAGCTACTTTGGACCCAGCTGACTCTATACTCCAGGGCTGCCGTGGTTAATGTGTGTAGTTCTTTTTATACAGCATGGAGGCCAGGACAGTTTACTGCATGAATTACTACATTTCCTGAGAAAGAGAAACTTGTCTTGTGAAGCAATAACGCAAAACCCCGTGAAACGTGCCGTTTCCGCCAGAATGACAAGAACATTCCAGTGACTGCTTGACCCTTCTATTTTTTTCCTCTTAATTGGTTATAAGCATACATGTTTTTATGCAGCTGTTAGCACTGTTGTTCATTGATGCGTATGTATCGAAGTGTGGTCTGAATCCTGTTGGTGTCGTTTGATGTTGACCTTTTTACTAAACTTTTTTTTTTTTTTAAATTGAAAGTCACATCTTTTTCCAGTAAAAGGAGACAAAATAGGGGTTTTTGGTTTTTTCTTTAACTATTTGTGGCTGTATGTGTGGTTGAGATTGATAGAGAACGCTGTGTTATGTGAGAAATAATTGATTTCCTTGTGATGAAGTCACAAAGCTCTTCAACAGGAATCCAAGAGTTTCCATAAATTTGTTTGATATCTGTGGTGAATGAGCCTTAAACTGCTGTTATTGATGGCCGGGGGTGTGCGTGTGTGTGGGGGTGTGTGTGTGCGTGTGTGTGTGTGTGTGTGTGTGTGTGTGTGTGTGTGTGTGTGTGGGTG
>JAODJW010000045.1:2393945-2404957 GCA_026777045.1 Hyperopisus bebe
CACCTGACTTACCCCCCCCCCCCCCCCCCCGTCGTCATGGTTTTTCGTTGACCTGACCGGCCATGTCTACCCTACTGTTGCCGATCATCTACGGTTCCGAAGCCTCCCTTTTCACCTTCACCTGCACAGAATGTGATGATATCATGTAGGAGGCCCGTTGGAAAATGAAGCGTCCCTCCCCCAGGTCTGGTCTTTGATAGTGAAAAAGGAATCCAAATGTTGAAAATCAGGAATCTTAAGCACAATCTTTCCATGAAATCCTAGAACAGGAAAACATCATCCTGTCGTCATATTTGCAAAACTGTAGAAGTTCATGCTCTGCAATTATCTGGCGTGGTGCCCAGGGTGGTTCCCTACCTTATGGCCATTACGTAAGATCCTCCAGAAACCCTGTTTTGACAAGTGAGTTATGGAAAATGCTCGCTGGGTATTGAGAGATCATTGGCCCATGGTGGATTTGTTACCCATCATGTTATGCTATGGTAAATCAATTTAAAGTAGCGTTCAGTATTTTGATTAGCTTTTCACAGGATGTTCCTGCTGCCTTTGAAGGGTTGTTGGGGGCCGGACCCGTCCTTTGGACCCTGGAGGGTGTTAGCAATTGAGAATGCTAAGGACACCTCTGCTCCTAATCTGCAGAAAGGAGAGCCTGACTTTGGTCATTTAGCGTAGCGTAGGCTACGTCTCTGCTCTCAGTACCATCCACTTCCTGTCTTGCCATCTGGGCTGTATTATAGCATTATAGCACTAATTCCTGGATATGGTCCATAGTTAAAAAAGGTTGTTTCGCTGTAGCTGATTGGTTTTGTGGTGCTTAGATTTGTGTTAATGATTATGCTGTTTAGAATAACTAAAAGCATGAATGTAAAATTCCGATTCGGGAACGTGCAGTAATTCCATTTTGGGATATTTTTGTAGAGCTTCCAGTTTTGGGGTGAAATTGCACTGAGAATATCCTGTATGCAGTCATCAAATTAAAGATAGAGGAAAGTATTGATTTAAAATGGAAAGAGCAAGGAAATTGTTTAGGGTGACTGACCCTCTTTGCGGTTAGAGGAAGTGAGATTAAACGCGGATACAGAATGATGAATTCCTAAGAACAGATTACTTCTGTACTTCCATCCACGGATGGTTCATGTTTTGCTCCCTCCCAGCTCCCTGTCAGACAGTCCATATTTATGCTTCCTTCCAGGTCCTGGTAAAGCAGAAACATAGACTGTCTGGGGGTCCCTGAGGTGCACCTCCCCACTGCTCCTCAAGGCCCTAGTGTTGTGTGAAATGTGGTGTCAGGCCCAGGGGAGCAATAAGGGCGTGCCAGGAGTGACCCCCCCCCGCACCGGGGCCAGATCCACGCACAGCCAGCAGGGGTGGCCAACCGGGGTGCTCAAGGGCGCCACTGGCAGCCCAGCAGCAGGGGACCCCTCTCCCCCCAGGCGCAGACCGGAAGAGTCCACCCCACCACGCCCGATGGGACCCCAGCTAGCAGCCAAGGACGGGACAACCCCAGACCCACTGACAAACGGAGTGCCGGTCCGGTCAGGTGGGGTGACCCCTGCCCCCCGGCCACCAGAGCCCCCCCAACCACCCCACAGTGCCCAAAGGCCTGACGCCGGGAACGCCAACAGACATCGACCCGCCCCCACCAGGCCAGGCCCACCGCATGTGGCCGACCACCCAACGGAAGGAAGTTTGCTCGATATCCAGCCAGTTAAGGTCTAAATTGTTTTGCGTAGTCCATTTTAGGACATATATCAATCTATTGGCAAGAAAGTAGTTGTACAAATTGGGAAGCTCCATACCCCTACAGTTTTTGGGTTTCTTGTTGTGCCGTATAACGCAGACAGAAGAGCAGAACAAGAGGATTCGGGGAAAAGGCGGGGTTTAATATAAACACAGACTGACAATACAACATTAATAACCGGACTGAGGAAACAAACTGAAATGTGGACTAAATACATTGGACTAATGACAACGATCAGAAACAGCTGGTAAACATGGGGAAACCACACAGGGTTAACGAGGGGGGCGTGGCACACAGATGGAGCGGACAATCAGGGCAGGACAGAACCCCCCCCCCCCCAAAGGCACGCACTTTGGGCGCCTTTTTAAACTTTAAATTTTATTTTCCACCTCATACGCACTCCTTATCTCTGACATGCTTTTGCGACGTGGTCAGAACAAAATCAGAGTTCTCAATGAACCATGACTGATGTGGGCACTGTAGCAGCAACCTTCACCACATAAGGAGAGAAAATGAAAATGAGCCCTGGGAAGGAGGGGCGGCAGTGACATTTATGGAGGGGGGGTCATGGGGGGGTAGTACTCTCAGTCTCTGGGTGCCTCCTCTTCTCAAGGTTGTACTTGGAATGAAAAGTCTGTATCTGGAGCACCCACGGCCACAATAATATTCACCTGTGTTTATTCACGTATTCACGGTGACTGTGTTTAGCCCAGAGGCCTCAAGCGGCTAAAATCCCTAGAAGCAACAGACGTATCTGACAATACCTAGAAATTTTCCCCCCCCCCCCCCCCCCCCCGCCTCATAATTTTATGTACTCAAGGGCCCCTGTGAGAGTGTTGGGCCCCTGAATCCATCAGAGTATCCATACCCCTCCGTCGTCCCTGCAAGAAGGACGAGAGTGGAAAATTAAATGTGACATTCTGAAAAATGTGAACTTTACCCTAAATGGTTTATGTCAGCTATATGTACTTCAGAGAAATTCCCTTCTGTCTCGCAAAGACTGATGTCGGGAAACATTACAGAATCCCTGTGGGTTGCACTTTGGCTACACGTACCTTCACCTCTCTCTCAAAAGAGGCAATATAACACTTCAGAAAACTGCTTTTGCAGGCAACTGTTCCAGATATTATTCTATGGTTGAGAAGTCAAATACTGGTCAGTATGCCTGGGACAGCGTTTCTATGGAGACGAGAACCTAGGTATGAAAAAACTTCACTAATCTCTATGGATCAGTAACTCTCAATCTGGAAGAAACGGGATAAGCCGAACACCACAGTCCCTTCAAAGCAGCTGTTGCTATGAAGTTTAGGAGAACATACTTAAAATGACTCAAGTTCTCTGAAGTTCAAGAGAATGAACATAAAATGATTCAACTTCTCTGAAGTTCAGGGGAACCAGCTTAAAATGACTCTACTTCTCTCAAGTTTGGAGCTCAGCATGAAACACGATAACATTTAGCAGGCTGAGGAACTTATTTTAGCAAAATTAAAGTGAAGAATGCAAGCTTGTATAGTTCGTCAGCCGTTAGCCAATGGTGCAGCAAAAAAAAGGTCACATTCTCTGTAAGGGTCCGCTGACACTGAGAAAAATATGGGCCTTTCGGGAATGAATCGTTGCCTTATATCTTGTGCAAATAAGCAGTTTTGTAGGGAAAATATAGCATTCAGTTCCTGGAAGAAAAAAATGAAAGAAGAATACAAACAATATCAACTGAAGGGAAATGATTAGCCAAGATTGCTTTACACTATACACCATCTCACATTATCTCTGGCTGATGCAGAGCTGACCTGCTCATGTACCTCAAAGACATCTGTCTTAATAAATAATCCTATTAAGTTACTGCAAAAAGTTTTTTTTTGTAATAAGGCATTGTACGCTTCATTATTTCCTCACACTGCACCCTGCGTATCACTGGGTGTACTTTGTGACATCATAAATTTTCCTATGACAGTATAACAGGGGACCAATCATTCATCGGCACCAATATTTTGGCAGGTATTGGTAAACCAATAGGAAAATATATGGGTGACTCTCATTTTCCATGTTCATTCAGAAACACAATCATTTAAAAATTCCAGAGTAGTAAAAATGACATCGAAGTTTCATTTTCTCCACATAAGGTGCTGTTGTACGTAAACCAAATTGAGATATTATGATGCAGCCGCTGGCAAGTTGGGCTCATTAATAAGGAGGAATGATGTATGGATCTTTTACAGGGCCCAACCGATTGTGAGGGTAAATCATCATTCTGACTTCTTTCATAATGAATTGTGCTGCAGACTTGATTTCTGAAACAACCTGCATCTTCCGTTACACGCTGAGAATGTGATAGGTAATTGCCGACATAACTGTAGTGAAGACCTCTGGAGGATGCTCTGGCACTCGCAAATACTCGCGTCTCTCTCTGGCTGTTTACTCTTCTGTTAATAAAAAAAATAATTGATGCATCATATTTCAGCCCCGTGGGGATGGAGTCACTGAAATGGAATATGCAGGCGCTGTGAAACATTACAGTTGGCTATTTGGTCATTAATATGATACTTCTTGTCATCCAGATTGAGGTGACAGTACAAGCATCCTTGCAGATCTTAAGCTGAGGGAAAGACCTTTTTTCTTCACCTTTCTTCCATTATGACAGAGGAAGAACGCAAGAAATATTACCATGCCTTGGTTGATGCATGTCCTCAGGGGCCACTGGGATCACCCTTTTGTCTGTGTGAACAACTGCAGAGGGTCGAGTTACATGCATTGAAAAAACCTGATCTGATGTTTGTCTGTATTGATCCATATGCTGTTGTGAGTTATATTTAATTTAATGATGGATGTGCAGTTTTCTTGAGTTTGGTTTTGCGGATTCCCTTTGGTTTTGGGGATTCCCTTAGTAAATCACATCTTCTATCCCCATAACATTAGCTTTGTCCTCGGGGACAATGTCTATGGATCCTCTGGCTTATTTTAACTTTCTACATGTGCTGTTATTTTGCGTTTCGGTGCCGGTCAAAGCCCATGCGGAGACCTAGGCGGTAATAAGGCTGGCGGTAAGGCGCTAAGGCAATGCCCCGCCTGAAGATGGCGCCCTAGGCGTTAATGAGGTTGGCGGTAAGGCGCTAAGGTGATACCCTGCCTGAAGATGGTGCCCTAGGCCGTAATGAGGCTGGCGGTAAGGTGCTAAGGCGATGCCCCGTCTGAAGATGGCGCACTAGGTGGTCATGAGGCCGGCAGCTCGCTAAGGCGATGCCCCGTCTGAAGATGGCGCCCTAGGCGGTACTGAGGCTGGCGGTAAGGCGCTAAGGCGCTAAGGCGATGCCCCGCCTGAAGATGGCGCCCTTGGCGGTAATGAGGCTGCCGGTCAGGTGCTAAGGCGATGCCCCGCCTGAAGATGGCGCCTTAGGTGGCTCCCTATGTCACCTGACTGACTCGGTGCCTTTAAAGGAAAGTAGCACTGCTGATTTTAAACTTCATTTAAAAATATACTGATTGCCTCAAATTACGGGAAAACTTGGACGTACAGTATGCAGACACTAAAATCGACCTACTGAAGCTGATGTTAATGTTGCAGAAATGGCAGTTTATAATATAAAAATTGAAATTAATACAAATAACTATGTAAATATGACAGTACTGTCTTTACATTTTGATTTTCCTATATCAATCATTCATCTACACCAGGGTTCTTCAAATCTGGACCTCGATTCCAATTCCAGGCCTTGTTTTCAGTTCTCCCAGGTAGTTTAATAATTACTGATTCTGATTGGTCAGAGGCTTCACACCTGGCTCACAGGTAAAGGAAGGCAGGAAAACCAGCAGTGCTCGGACCTCGAGGACCATGATTTGAATAACAGGGATCTACACCCTCCCTGAGAACTTTACAGGCACTTTCCTACTGTACAATAGGTCATAGTAAGTCTGCTTCAGTGCTTATTGTCTTCAAAGCGGCTTTGGGTTAATAGTTTTCTATAACATTTGGTTAGTGCAGGCAATGAAAGATGTGCTCTGGCCAGGATTTGGCATAGTCACTGTATCAGCCACCCAGACACTGAGGATGCGTTGGAGTTTGTTCAGCTTGGTTTCTTCAGAAATTGCTGGGTTATTTTTAACCAAATTTAGACCAAGTTTATTTTAACTGCTCCTGTTTCATTCCATCTTGGAAAAGAGCAAGTATTGAACTTAGCCAGGTCAGTGCAGGTCAGAGCTTAGTCAGAAATTAGCAGACCATTAATTAATTAATTATTAATAAACGGATTTGGCATTTCGATATCTGCCACATGCAGACAAAAAGACTGGGGTACAGACCACTTCAAGAGAGAATACTACAGCTTGTAAGCTTGCTGTATTGCTGGTATTAAAGGACCGTCCCCTACAAATACAAGGTGCTCAGGAACGCCCAGATCTCATACAGAAGAGAAAACAGATAAACGGAATCAAAAAAGATACAATAACAAAGGATTAGTGTCCATTTGTTAATTTATTCCATGTTTTGTTTTGTTTATGGCACGCAGATCCTGTCAGATTAAATGGATATATCGCAGGGCGCCGACTCCAGGCAATGTAGCATCTGGTTTGTATTTGACTGGATCATGAGGCCTGGATTATCCAGTTATTCAGCTGAGCAAGAATTCCAGTTTGGTGATCCAGGCCCCCCGGAGTGGCTGATAAGCTGGTCTGTTGTTGAAGCTCACTGGCAGTGGTCTGTTGTTGAAGCTCACTGGCAGTGACATGGTCTGCATGGTAAGCGAGCTGAGATTCCAGTGCAGCTGCAGGAACATGTAACCAAAAGCAAAAGACCTCACAAAGTCCCAGAGCGCCGTGCGTGTAGGCTGGCTGGCCCGACGGACATCAAAAACAAACATTCTCACGTTCATGTTTTAGGCTCGTTCTGCAGTTTGCGTGGGTTTGGTCTGCAAGAACCTGTCACGTGAAAGCTTCCCAAATTCACATCATCAAAATTTGAATTTCAAGTTGACGTCATAAAATATGCATTTTACTGAACTAATTCATAACATATTAAAGTTATTCTCCATCTTTCACATACGCCTTCATTCTGTAGCAGAAGGCTCTGAAATGTCGCGACTTCTGGCCCATGCATCCGGAAAGTTCTTCCTGAGAGGATTCGCCTGGGGCCTCTCTCCCTCCCATTCCCGCCTCGCACTGATTGCATACGACTCTCACCCAGACCTCTTTTCTCCGTCCTGTTCCGTTCGCACCCTCCTATGTACCTGCCTCCTGTGCTGTGTGTTCAGTGTAGGACGCCCTCCCTCTGCACCATGACCCCTCTGACCCTTCCTGCAGATTCCTTTTCTGTTTGCTGAAAGCTGGGAAAGATGCAGTGACCAGAACTATGAAAATGAACAGATGGAAAATGGAAGGAAAATGAAGCACTGAATCTACTAAATTGCATTAGTGATGCATAAGTGCAGAAGGGGGCTGCTTTAATCAGAGGGAGAGGTTTTAAAAAGACAGGCCTGCTTGAAGTGATTGATGGGTAACCTACTGTACAGCAATTAACCATGAGTGGTCCTAAAATAAATGGCTTCTCTAACGTGTCACTTTCATCCGCTTTTTTTTTTATAGTGTAATTTCAGGCTCATTTTCGGTAAACTACGCTTGATGGGCCAAGGTACGGAGTAATCAGGAAAGACCAAATATAGCCTGTTTGCTGTTGTGGATTGGGCGGGAGGGCGGTAAAACTGAGAGAGGGTATGCAGGATTTTTAACCCCCCCCCCCAGCATCAGGTCTTTGGAAAACACTAAATGGAAATGCTAAACTAGGATCAGATACGGTACTGTTACGTAAAAGGGGGGGTGCCCGCCTTGGAACAGTCTGCGGTTTCCAAAAAAAAATACCTCCTCTTCTGTTACACCCCTCCGCCAGGATCCTACAGCAAGAAGGATGCAGTAAAACCTCTGCAGTCTGTCCTTCTGCTTGTTGCGCAAACATCTCAAATAATCAGTATGGGCCTGTTTTTGCTGTTAGTGATTAGTGTCACTGGTGGTTCTAGGTTGTTTGGTGCCCTGGACAAGCCCCCCTTTCAGTGCCCCCTCCCCCACTCCCTGGCAACAAAGACTGTGTTAATCCCCCACCCAACAAGACAAGCACCATTCAGCACTCACTGTCATTTTATTAAGACATTTGAATGATACAAATAAATAATGATAACGTTTAAAACTGATTTTTCTAATTGCATTAGTAGTGTATAAAGTTGAGGTGCACTATTTGATACATTCCCCGGCTCCGCCCACCTCGGACTTCCCATGGGGTGACCTGAGGTCAGCCCAGCCTTGCCCCCCTCCCCATCTTGTTGCCTGCCAAGCTCACAAACTAGAATCAGGGCGTCCCATCTGACATGATTCATTGTCCCACATGGTCACATGGTGTCATAGCCATGATGTACAAATCATTTTATAAATCTCCTATCTTTCTGTTTGCAGGGCCCCCCCCCCCCCCCCACAACTGAAGCAAACACTCTAGAATGAAGCAAACATCCGTGTCATTAAACTGATACAGGTGTGTTGGGGGTGGTAGGCTGGAGAAATGTGGTCGGGGGGGGGGTGGTCCCCAAGGACTAGGTGGGGAACCACTGGTTTAGCAAACTCACGTAAGAAGCTTGTTGCTTGTAATAAATAGTGCTTCTGTATCAATGAGCAAAGCAGACAAAGGGATCTGCTGTACTAAACATCTGGGTCGTTTCCTTAGAGGCCTAACCAGCTTGGCAAGAGACAATTTTGCTAAAGTACAGTCCACTTTGGGTCTCTACTTTATAATAATAACACCAGATTATACCAGTTACTCCACTTTCCCCCACAGTCCAAAAACATGCTGGGGTTAACTGGAGTTGCCTGTAGGTGAATGGTGTGAGTGTGAATGGTGAGAGTGAATGGTGTGAGTGTGAATGGTGAGAGTGAATGGTGTGAGTGTGAATGGTGAGTGTGAATGGTGAGAGTGAATGGTGTGAGTGTGCCCTGTGGTCAGATGGTGCCCCATCCTGAGTTGTTCCCTGCTTTGTGCCCACAGGCTCTGTCCAATCTAACAGCTTTTCTGAAAATGACTGGGGTTGCCGGTGATGCAGCCAGGTCAGTTCAGAGTCAGCGTGCAGCATGGTGTTCAGTGATAATGGCTTTCCTTAGCACTCACCAGAAGATGCTGCTTGCCGAGTGTGTGCTGAGACCAGTATGGTCTGTTTGTTCAGATTACATTGTGCTCACTTGTGCTGGAGCAGGTCTTGATGAGCTTCCAAGGAAATCCCAAGCTTAGACTCTTTTAGTTTGCAGTCGCTCCCATGTGGGCTTACAAAGGAAACATCTTAATCCCTTGTGGAACCAAAATACTGTTCTGAATGTTCAACAGTCAAGTGCTTTCTTGATTTAGTCTTCTTGTTTATCTTCCGGTCAGGGTCGGTGCCCAGCCATCGCTGTCCTATGTGTTTGATCCCCGTTTGGCCAGCAGGTGCTGCCGGCCATCGTTTTCCCTTTGTCTTCATACTGGTCCCTAGTCTGTTTTCCTTTTACCCCAGGCTGCCACATACCTCATTGACTGTGTGGTACCAAGGCTGTAACCCTGCAGTCATGGGTTTGTGGCCAGTCTCAATTGTTTTGTTTACTGGGTTTCTACTTTGTAATGTTTTAGTTTTGTTTATCATGTTTGTGTCCTGTTTAATTCTGTTCTCCTTGTTTTTGTGTTCCTAGCCCCTCCAAGCTTTAGCCCTCAGTTGTGTGTCAAAATTCCTAATGTTTATTTCCTGGCATGTAGTTAAAGTTCCCTAGTTAATTGCTTGTTAATTGTTAGTTAAGTTTCTCCACCTGTGGCCTGTTTTCCTGTACTTTGCTCATTGGTTAATTGTCTTGATGATTCACACCTGTCTGTTAGTCCTCGTTATTTGTGTGTATTTAAGTGCCTGACTTTGTCCTGCTCCTCACTCTGCCATTGTGAATCTAGCTGTTTAGTTTCTAGGTCTGCTCCCTCTGGTTCTCGGTGCCATGTCCCCAGTCTTTCCATGTTCGTTGGTTGTGTTTAGTTTTTGGTTTTTATTCAGTTCAGTATTTTGTCCTATTTGTTTTCTGACCGAGTCAGGCAGTGGCCGAAGGCGGGGACCTTGGCAGTCCGATCCTCGGCTGCAGAAGCTAGCTCTTGGGACATGGAATGTCACCTCTCTGGTGGGGAAGGAGCCTGAGCTGGTGCGCGAGGCTGTGAGGTTCCAACTAGATGTAGTCGGGCTCTCCTCAACGCATGGCTTGGGCTCTGGAACCAGTCTCCTCAAAGGGGGTTGGACCCTCTTCCACTCTGGAGTAGCTCACGGGGAGAGGCACTGGACAGGGGTGGGCATACTTATTGCCCTCTAGCTGGGCACCTGTTACATTGGGGTTTACCGCGGTGGACGAGAGGGTAGCCTCCCTTCGCCTTTGGGTGGGGAGACGGGTCCTGACTGTTGTTTGCACTTATGCGCCAAATGGCAGTTCAGAATACCCAAACTTTTTGGAGTCCTTGGAAGGGGTGTTGGAGAGCGCTCCTCCCGGGGACTCTCTTGTTCTGCTGGGGGACTTCAATGCTCACGTGGGCAATGACAGTGAGACCTGGAAGGGCCTGATTGGGAGGAACGGCCGCCCGATCTGAACCCGAGTGGTGTTGTTGGACTTCTGTGCTCGTCACGGATTGTCCATAATGAACACCATGTTCAGGCATAAGGGTGTCCATATGTGCACTTGGCACCGGGACACCCTAGGCTGCAGTTCAACGATCGACTTTATGGTCGTGTCATTGGACTTGCGGCTGCATGTACTGGACACTCGGGGGAGGAGAGGGGCGGAGCTGTCAACCGATCACCACCTATCGGACCTTTTTGGCCTGTGGGACTCTGGAAGCAGCTGATGAGTACCGACGGGCCAAGCGGAACGCGGCTTCGGTGGTCGCTGAGGCAAAAACTCAGGTATCGGAGGAGTTTGGTGAGGCCATGGAGAACAACTTCCGGATGGCTTCGAGAAGATTCTGGTCCACCATCTGGCGTCTCAGGGCGGGAAAGCATTGCAGCATCAACACTGTTTATGGTGGGGATGCTGCGCTGATGACCTCAGCTCGGGACGTTGTGGGTCGGTGGAAGGAATACTTCGAAGACCTCCTCAATCCCACCAACACACCTTCCAGGGAGGAAGCAGAGTCTGGGGACTTGGGGGTGGACTCGCCTATCTCAGGGGCAGAGGTTGCTGAGGTGGTTAAAAAGCTCCTCGGTGGCTGGGCCCCGGGGGTGAATGAGATCCGCCCGGAGTTCCTCAAGGCTCT
>JAODJW010000045.1:2417554-2427687 GCA_026777045.1 Hyperopisus bebe
CCCTCCCCCCCCCCCCCGTGTGTTTGTGTGTCTCTTAAAATGTTGTTTTAAACCCCCACCCCCCATGCGGAATCATTTTAAAAATACAGTGAAGGAGATGCATTAAAATGGTTAATCATGTTTCAAATGTATTTATTTTTCTGTGTGAACTTTAGGTTTCCATTTCTGTGTTTTTTTATTATTATTTAAATCTTGCCCCCCACCCACCTGATTTGTTTTTTGCATCCATCTTCGCGTTGCTCTGTTAGGTCACTGGACTTTAATTTTGCAGTATTTTCTTTCAATCTTAAGCGGTTTCATTTGCAGGAAGGCTTAAAACATCCTATGATACAAAACCTGTATCGATCAGAGCAATCGCTTTAATCATGAAGGGTTTTATTACACCAATAAGGACGCTGAAATGCTGTTTATCTTCTGCCGTGCCGTTGAGCCTCAGCCCACATCCTTACGTTATGAATTAACCCCCCTGGCCCCCCTCATTTGAAAGCCTTTCTCTGTATTAATGTTTCGAACGTAAATGCCCAGCAAGCGTTCTCAGAAAGGTTAGCTATGTAATAATCTGTTAACAATGCAGAATGTTAAGTGACCATGGAGTGCAAAGTGTTCTGTATCCTAAAACCCACCTGTATTGTGTGGTTCAGATAGCAGATGGGAACGTGACGTCCGTCTTCTCTATGTGGTCAGCACTGTTTGCTAGTTTAGTTAAATTTCTAGATAATTATTGTAAATGGACGAATACAGAATCTTCCTCAAACTTGGCAGAAGGTTCTAGATCTGAAAGTTGCTGATGGCCTCTTTTAAGAGCCTTGATGTAAGACCCGCCCCCCTCCCACCTCTGGTTGTGCCCCCAGGCCCGAGCCAATGGACTGAAGTCGTGCGTCATTGTGATCCGCATCCTGCGGGACCTGTGTTCCCGTGTCCCCACCTGGGCTCCGCTTAGGGGATGGGTCAGTATCTTCGGCCCCTGCATCCGCTACGCATTTCTGTAGCATCTGATTCTGGGGCTTTGGTATAGTGCTGCAACAGCTTGACAGTTATGAAGAATTTATAATGGCCTTGCTTGACATGTTAAATGTTTAATGCTTTGGGTTTTGTTAGACTAGCGTGATTGTCATCGGAGGGCTGTTTCATTAATGATGAATCCCATGCTCTCCTAAAAGCCACTGGAACTGCTGTGCGAGAAGGCGATTGGAACAGGCAACCGGCCAATGGGAGCTGGAGAGGCTCTCCGTAGGGTCCTGGAATGCCTGGCGTCTGGAATCCTCATGTCCGGTAAAGCTGACGCGTTCGGCGTTCCCTGGGCTAGGCGGGAACTTAACTTCCTACAATGTGCTGGTATAGTTCTCCGTAAATCCCAAGTCAGTCTCTCCTGATGTTCTTTAGATGGTCCTGGCATTTTGGATCCTTGTGAGAAGGAGGTGACTGATGCGATCTTTCATCTCGACCGGCAACAGCGGGAAGACATAACTCAGAGCGCGCAGGTTTGTGCACACGAACGCACCGACAGACGTGCGCTGTTGAAGTCTGAAGGAATCCGAAGGTATCGCTGCGTTTATGTTCCCAGCATGCCTTGAGGCTTTCCGCATTTGGTCAGCTCCATAAAGTCCTGGGAATGGATCTGCTGCCATCCAAGATGCCACGCAAGCCCAGGAACGACGCGCCAATAGACTATACAGGTAGTGTTTGCATATATAGTGTGATATATATAGTTCAGTTTGGCTGGACTCATGATTAAAGTTGTGCTGGTTTTTGTGCTGCAGTGCAAATCCCACCCAGTACCACCTATGCTGTTCCGGTGAAAAGACCTATCGAGGAAGAGGTGGGAGACGACGACAAGAGTCCCAACAAGAAGAAGAAGAAGTTGCAGAAGAAGTGTATGTAGATGTTTCCTGTGAGACGTCGGGGACTGATCCATGATGGTCTGCTAGCTGTAAGCGCACCAGCACATGCCATGCAACCTTTTGTCCACCCCCCCCCTTTTTCCTGCCTCCCCCAGCTCCGGACGAGAAGGCCGAGCCCCCCCAGGCCATGAACGCGCTGATGCGGCTGAACCAGCTGAAGCCAGGCCTGCAGTACAAGCTGGTGTCACAGACTGGCCCCGTCCACGTGCCCGTCTTCACCATGGCGGTGGAGGTCGACGGGAAGTCGTACGAAGCCTCGGGTCCGTCCAAACGCACGGCCAAGCTGCACGTGGCCGTCAAGGTGAGGCGCCACTGAGTAAGGTTTACGTATGGAGGAGAAGGGTGTTCAGGAGGTTGGGAATTTAGAGCTGAATATATATATAGGGTGGTATCCGTAGAGTGTATTAAGTAGGTGCAGATTTGAAACTAAACGTGTTTTGGCCTCTTCCCTACCTGCTCAGGTTCTGCAGGACATGGGTCTGCCTACTGGGGTAGAAGTAAAGACCGCAGAACCAGTGAAAGCTGAAGAGGGGGCTGGGGAGGGGGACACCAAGACCCCCACTGCGCCCAGCACTGCCACAGAGGCGCCGGCTGCTGTGGCCCCGGTTGCTGTGGTAGCAGATGCCACTGAGGTAAGGAGACTCTTTTTATAAAGTCTGCTTTATCTGTGGACAGAAAGTAAAGCTTCCCTGAGGCAATTAGCAAAGCTAATAACCATCCAAGGTTAAGTCAATTTGCGTGAAATGATGCATGGTGGTAAAATTTGTACCGTCAGCCCATCCGACGCTGAAAACATTCATCCTTAATATTCACGACACCGCTGTGAATGTGCCGGAGATGACCGTTCCCTCTACTTGCAGGGCGTGCGACAGCAGGGCCCCATCCTGACCAAACACGGCAAGAACCCCGTGATGGAGCTGAACGAGAAGCAGCGCGGCCTGAAGTATGAGCTCATTTCCGAGAGCGGGGGCAGTCATGACAAGCGGTTCGTCATGGAGGTGAGGCCTTGCGATGCCTTTGCGCGATCCAAACCAAGGTGCACCGGCTCTGAGGGTTTGGGTAGCTGTTTCTTGTGTAGTTCCTTGCCTTCAGAAGATCCTTCGTTGTGCCAGCTGACAACTACATAGTTAAGGTTGCAATGAAAGTCTTGTGCATGAGTTTGATGGCTAGTGGTGGGTTTCTGGAGTGGATGCCACGAGTTTTCGGGCAAAACGGATCTACACACAAGCTGCACTCGGACCTAATCAACTGACCGATACCATCATTAGAATCAGAGTCTTTGTCATGTGACCAAGGCTGGTGGGAATTTGTTGGCACTACTTGCTACTGTTGGGAACACGATGACAATCGACAACAATAAGGGTACAATGCAAGAATAAGAAAGAGACATGAGATACATTGCATACGTTCCTCTCTTGTGTATGTCATAAATATAGCAGTTAAATTCAAGCAGTGCGGTATGATAAATGCATATCGTTTCCTGCAGGTGGAACTAGACGGGCAAAAGTTCCAGGGCACTGGCTCTAACAAGAAGGTGGCCAAGGCCTACGCTGCTCTGGCAGCCCTGGAGCAACTCTTTCCAGAAGGTTCCACTATGGATGCTGCTAAGAAGAAGAAACTCTTGGTAACGTCTCCCTTAGTCTTTGTTCAGGAAGCTCTGGATCTGTGTGTATCACTGCATTTATGGGCCTTAACACTGTCATCGCCCACAGCAACATCCTGGATTTGGAATGATGGGCGGAGCTCCAGTGGACCCAGGAGCCAATCCCAGAGGACGAGGAAGAGGTGGGCGCGGCCGAGGACGAGGCAGAGGATTCAACAACGGTGGAGGCTATAATCAAGGTAGGACATATGACTTTAGCATGTCTTCTTCCGATGATCTTCAGGATCAAGACTTAAAAATATTTTTCTCAGGTGGTTATGGATCCTATGGATACGGGAACAGTCCAAACGCTGCATACAGTGAGTATCGCTTATTTCTGTACAATATCACTTCAGTTTCTTTCGCATCTATTGATCAAAGCTGGCAACCATGTAACTTAAAGGTAGACTTGAAGCTTCAATGTTCCTCTAGCTGCATTTTAAATTAATACGGGACTGAATTTGGTAATAGGCAAATTTTTATATATTGTGATGTCAGAGGGCTGGAGACTGACTGTTCATTTTCGATGACGTTCTTGAATAGTGCATTTTGAAAATGTCCACACTATCTTTACATTTTGGATAAATATTTCTCTGGACGTCAGATTTGAGCGGCTTCAGCATTGACTTGTCCCATTAGGGCCGATGTCCGTCTGCTTTTGGGAAGATGTGCTCAGAATGCATTTTACATTTCTCTGCTTTGTTAAACCACAGGACACAATCTGTTACCTTACTCAGTGTCTTTGTCTCCTTCCCCAAATCGGAAAATTACCCGCCAGCCTGTTCTGAGGACAGACCATCTTGAGGGTGACCGGGCAGAGAAATATAAAAACATGTTTTTAAAATTAGCTTTTCTTGCCTCTATTTTTGGCAAAAGGCAAATCCTAATATTTTCTTCCTTCTCTGCTCTGTCTCGCTTTAGGTGACTTTGTCTCAGACTCCCATGATTACCACGATTTTGCGTCATAGAACGACCAGCCCTTTACAAATTGCGAAGGGACGATTGATTTTTTTTTTTTTTTTTTTTTTTTTTTTTAAATTACAAAAACTGACGACTTTTAAAAGTTGGTCTCCCAAAACATAATACTGCAAAGAGTCATGGACATCAATAGGCTGTGTTTGTCTCAGAGCTTCAACCTACACCTCTGTGAAGACCCCCCCCCACTCAAAACTGTTGCCAAATACCTACTCTTTCTTCAACCCACTGCTCCAGTCTTACCTGGACATGGAAAACTAAAAGAATGAGGGTTGTGTGGCCCTGTGTGAAGATAAGAGATGGAGAGTTCTAGGACATTATTTTGTACGAACTGAGATTCAATGGACATAAGACTGTGTGACATTTTCCAGCAACCAAATGGCTTTCATTAATATCTGCCATACATCAGCGCTGTAGGAACTGCTAAAGTGATCCCAGTCCTACATCGTAATGAGTGATGCTGCTTCCTTGTGCATGATACTGTGATTTTTATTTAGATTCTGTTTGTGTCAGAGTCCATGCAAGTTTTACAATAAATGGTTTGTGTTCCATGAGTGGGACATTGGAGTTATTTGTAATTTGCTTGCTTTATGACTGATGCTGCGCTCCATTTGAACTCGTAAATTCTGAGTTCCTAGTCGGAAATTTGAGCTGGAACGCCCCCTGAAGTCGGAATTCTGACTCGTGAACTCTGAGGAATCGACACAACCCCAAGCGCAGAATCCAAGATGGCTGCGCCCTTTATCAGCAGAAGTTAAAGCTGTAGTTTTATGCTGTTTATATTAGCATTTGCGTCGTCTTTGTGGCTGCTTGAATCAGTCGTACGCACAGTACTGTCCAAATGCAGTCTGGGGATGTGTTGCTACGGTGTTTTTGTGTGCAAAATACTGCGTGATGTGTTATCATCCACTGATATTGCTAACAATGGCTAACAGTTAACCAGGGTTGAACCAGGGCCTGTTTCATTAAGCAGGATTTCTTGCTTAGGCGGATCACTTGTCGGATTTAAAGTAGTCTGGGCTAAATGTAAGTGAACAAAGATAAAGGTCATTCTGGGGTAAATTAAATACAAGAAGTTATCCAGGTAAGCAGGAAATCTTACTTTTCGAAACGATTCCCTGGTTTTGCTGAACGGTTTTCCGACTTCACGTGCTGGAACACTGTTAACTTGTGTGTGTGTGTGTGTGCGTGTGCACTCTGACCTCTGAGGTAACCGGAGTACAGCATTAGTGCTTCAGCTCCTGTAACTCTGCATCAGCTCAGTGTTGTTCCTTCCTTCTAGATAACTACCACAATAACGGTGGGGCAAACGGGGCCTCATCCTCAGGGGCTGGGGGCCCCACGGCCGGACCTCCTGGCGGGGGTCCTGGCCCGTTCTACCAGAATGACGGCGGCTACACGGCTCCGCCCACAGCAGGAAAACCTCTGGGTAAGAAGCCAGCTGGGCACCTCGGGGGAAAACCCCCCTTCGTTGGAGCTCCGAGCTACCAGGCCTCCCCCACCCTGGGGCCCGGCTCCTACGGGCAGTTTGGACAAGGCTATGGGCAGCCCAAGAAGACCTTCGGCCAGAATCAAGGGGGCGGGGGCTACGGCAATTACAGCACTGCCTACCCCAGTCAGATGACGGGAGGCGGCGGGAACCAAGACTACAGCTATGAAGGTGAGAACAGATTCGCGGGTCGGAGAACAGAGATGTAACGGCAGTTTACGCCCTGTGAATTATCAGTGTGAGTAATAATCCAGGTAAAACCCGGTATGTGATGGTGAATTGTAATCAGCTGCTTCTTATGGGTCTCCACAGGTTACAGTAACCAGTCAAACTACGGCACACAAGGAGAAGGCCACCAGGGGTACCCCGGGCCCTGCCACACCCCCGGCGGTTATGGGAGGGGCGAGCCCAGTATGAATTACCAGTACAGATAGGCTTGGCCTGCAGTTGCCAGTGACTTCATTTGCACACTCTTCGGCAGCCCTTGACCAGCCTTTTTTAGAAGCGCCATCACTGGGCTGCCCTGCAGTTTTTTTGTTTTTTATAAGACTATAGACTTTGGGTGTAGTGTTACATTGATACTTTTTAATTTTTTTTTTTTTTTTGCATTTTTTTGCATTTTTGCCATTGTATTTCTCCCGTCTTATCGACCGATCCTACCAAGTGCAGACCAGAAGATCAAAGTCAGATTGGTTCATATATGAATCTGAACGATATTCTTGCGGTTTTATTGGATTAACGTGTCAGATTGTCTACACAATTTAGGAGTTTCGCAAGTTAAGTGGACAACTAATGGGACTGATTGAAGATCTGGTGCCTAAAGACTGTACTGTCACTGCACAATGGCCTAATGACATTTCTTTGATATAGTAAACCTCTTGATTGAGGTTAATGTAGTGGCATTTTAGTCAAATTTACTTCACAAGTGGCCGAAATTTCATTATAATTTCAAATCGTGTTGTTGACCCTCCTGACACCTTTCTTTATTTTTAAACTAAGTATGTGTCATTTGTGGTTTGTACCAATAAAGGGTTATAATTTTGGATGACAATTTACATTTGCCTAACATTACATGTGTGGGTTTTTACAGTAGTTCTCCTTAAACCAAGTATGTTTAAAGAATTCCCCATTTAAGGACAATTAATCAGACACAAATCAAGATATAGATCAACAATATCTGTGAATGGTTTCATGTTGTATTACAAATGAGTGCAGTACATCTTTATTAGTTTTTCTTCCTCTCCAGGTTGATATTAGGCGGTTTTATAGTTAATTAAAAGCACCCTTTAAAAAACTTTATATATATATATATATATATAAATATAAACATATATATATAAACATCCAGCAGAATGTTGGAAAACTTAAGGTTCTTCCACAATGATAGTGTGCTTATGATATTGCCTGAGACTGCAGTCACCCATACCACCGCAGTCGAAAATAGTTGTACACGATTAAGTTATTTTAAATGGAAACCATTTAGCAACATAATGTGATATGAAGTTGACCTATTTTGAATATAATTGTGCTAAATGAAGATTTAGGCTGCGGCTGTTAACACCCACCGCTTTTAAGTGCGTCGGTCCACACCTATCCGCCGTACTTATTTTTGCTGCTTACGACTATGTAATGATACAGTGGCATTTCTAATTATCAAGTTTTAAAATCGCACATTAATGTACCTTACACTGGATAAATTTTCTACCATTCTCAAGCTCGTGATTGTCATTTTTAAGCTAATCTTGATGTAGTTATTAGGATGTACTCCTTTCATTTGTGCGTTCTGTTAAATTAGGATCCGGATTTATTGCTATCTATCCTAAATAGACCATAACTCTGACATCATCACCAAGCTGACTTTGATATGATACACAGCTCTTTGAAAGGTATTGGTAGGTACACTTTTTAATGATGTAAAGTCAAATTATATAAGTCATTGCTTTAATATGTTTCCTTCATGTCTTTCCCCGTACTTTGTCATGAAACGATATAAAATAAAAATCCATTAAAGACTTCATTCAAGAAAAATCTTGCATGTTACTCTTTTCGAATACATACGGTAATCGTCAAAGATAGTAATTTCCGGTTCCGTTTCGACCTGAGGAAGCGAAAGGGACTGAAGCATGGCCGATACCGGAATTTTGGAGTCTGTGCTGCGGCATCTGGAGAAAGTGGATGATGGCGTTGACAGTCAAGCCGTGGCGGCCTTGCTTGGCGTGGACCACCAAGTTATCGTCGGAGCTGTGAAAAGTCTACAGGCGATAGGAGATGTAGGTCCCCAGAGGTTTATGTAGTCCGGTTGCCGCTCGTCTTCTTTCAATGGGTGATGCAATACGAACGCAATGCTAATGCCAATAGAATGGTGTCGGATGCACATGCAAACCGATTGATTATGCATTGACATATATATTTAATAGGCTGTTACCCATAAAAATATGGGTAACGTCCATTACAATGAAATAAAAATTGTTTTCCAGTCTAATATACTGGCGTTTCTCCTTGTTAGCTGGCATTGTTAGCGTTAGCTGTCGTGCCGTGTAGTAAGTGTGAAAATGCTGCCTGGTTAGTTTGCTGACATATTTTGTTGCACACTTGTGGTGAAAAACGTAGATTATCGCATCTTTTCAGAAGATCAAAACGAACAGCAGTTTGATTGTACGGGACTGTCATAGCTGCGTGTCCTAAGCTGACAACACCACCATGTACATGTGAATTGGACCTCATATTTCATAAAAGATGCGCTGCTGTATTTTCGACAGGAACGCGTTAAATTGTTCAGGTAGAAAATGAAAGCACGATAGTTATGCGTCTCTCCTATTAACTGGCACGCTGAACTGTATTTTTAGTTTTTGGTTATGAGCCCTGTCATATTTTCCTGTCTGTGTTACGTTATGATTAGCGTTGGAAGGTTGGAAGTTTTTCAGATTTATTGTCACATGTATTCGGGGGATACAGTGGCAACGGGGAGAAACGCAAACAGCAGCGCAGTCCCATGGGCTTTATAATATGAAACCAGTTATCAAAATCTGTCGTTTTACTTGGGCAGGTGATTTCGGCTGAGCAGCGCACATCGAAGCACTGGGAGCTGACGGAGGAGGGAGCGGAGATCGCAGCGCAGGGCAGCCATGAAGCGCGAGTCTTCGGTGCCATTCCGGAAGACGGGCTGCCGCAGAGCGAGCTTATGGTGAGGAGCCGTGCGCTTGGAGTCAGTCTGCCAAATCAGCTTTCAGATCAGTATTTATGTTGCCTTTGTCATCTGGGCTCTTGGGCCAAGATACAACTCAGAGGCGTCTCAGGAGTCATCTTCAGAAAAACGAAAAAAAAAAAAAAAAACTTTTATCTATCATCCTTATAAATATGCCTTCTTTACATTCTTGTCCAATTATCCAGTAATTTTATTTAAGTGTAAAATACTTTTTCAAGCAAGATTTGTTGCAAAGCTATTTGAAGTGATTTATTTGGCATTTTTTTCTGAGCACCATGTTTTAATAGCTGAGTCCTTCTTGATTGTCCAAAACCCTTGTGAAATTTGGGCTGGCTAATTGATGATGGGATTGACATATTTCAGTAAAGCAAATATCCAAATGTGGCCAATCTAACCACGGTAGACATCATCTGTCTGAATGATATCGATGATGATGAAAACTGTGTTGTGGTACATGGGAGTTTTACTTAAAAAGAAGTTCTGAAGGTAGAAGATAAAATGATTGGTTCAGTGAGATAACCAGTCAGATTGTAGAGGAGGAGGGTCCCATCAATCAGATGTCTTGGTCCCACCTCCTCTACATTTTGATTGGTTACCTCTCTGAACCAATTATGTTTTCTTCTGGCCTGAGAACATTTTTGTGTAAGTAAAACTCCCTCGAGCATAGTAGGAACCCTTGACTTAATTTGGGGTACCTGTGGCCTCTGTCTCACACAGAAGCTGCCTAGTGGGAAAGTGGGCTTCAGCAAGGCGATGTCCAACAAGTGGATCCGTGTGGACAAGGCTCACGAGGGAGGCCCCCGCGTGTTCAGGATGGTGAGGGAATGGGTGGCTCCGGATGCATGTGTGTATGGATTATCAGAGAGGCAGCGAAGTGCTTAAGTAACCAGGCTGATATTCTTTAAAGAACCTGTGTCGGAA